>JAADWV010000007.1:0-150833 GCA_023336295.1 Pythium folliculosum | reverse complement strand
TCTCCCCGCTCAGACGAGCTTTCTCCTCGCTCGCAGCAGCACGCTCTTGTTCCGACGCACGCCACTGCTCCGTCATACTGGACAACTGAGCCTCCACGTCCTGCGCGCGAGACGTCGCCACCAGCAACTCACTCTGCGCCAACGCGTGGCGCTCCTCGGCAGCTCGAACCTCGTCCTCCAGCTCCGACACACGTTGGAGCCCCTCTTGCTGCCGCAATGTGTTGCTCGATTCGAGTTCATGAAGTTTCGTATGGGCTTGCTGTAGTTCTTGCTGATGCGCGGTTACATTAAGCTGATGCCTTTGTTCTTGTTGTTGGGAGTGGCGAGTGATCGAACTGAGCTCGACGCCTATCTGTGAGGCCTGTAGGAGTTGTTCCTGCTGACGCCGAGTGGCATCGGCCAGTTGTGTCTCGAGTTCTTTGCAGTGGTTCCTCAACTTGTTGATAATTAGGGTTGATGTTTCGACGAGATTGTGATGCGAACGGAGGTGAAGCTCCAAAAGACGATGCCTCTGATCGATCAGAGGCCACGTTGCCCTGATTCGCTCCGTCAAACCATACAGCTGCAATAGTGCCAGTGCAAGGGGTTCATCGATAGTATTGGAAGACGTTAGCCTTCCAATTGAAAAGAGCGTGTCCATCCACAGTTCTGGTTGGGTGAGCTGGGACTGGAAGCTTGCGAGCTGATCGTCGATCGATTCGGCGGCGTTGATCAACCCCATCGTAACCGGTGCGCAGAGTTGGTCACACACACGTCTGAGGATGTGTAAGCAAAACACTGTCAAGAGGGCTTCGACTCGTTCATACAGGGCAACCTTGCGGTGAAGATATTCATCAAATCCGTCCATGTCTGACATCGAGTCGCCATCGAGTGACCACCCAGAGATTGCCGTTCGCAATTCTTCGAGGCGGCGAGACATAATGACGAAACCCCGATCGATGAACTTGAGGAGTTGGCGTTCTGTCGCTGTCGAATGCGTCAGTCTGTCAACCGTCGATTCGGGATTTTTGACTGCTCCCGAGCCTCGATCGATGTGTTGGCGCAGTCTTCGATCTGTTGGTCCTAGATACTTCCGCGCTAAGTCGATTACATCTTCGCATCTGAGTGTTCTTGCTTGGACCTGTTGCTTGTATTTGGAAATCGCTGCAGTTACTCTGTGACGGTGATCTTGTGGTCTCTCTTGCCGAGTTGTCGGTAATATTTCCATTTTGTGCTTCTCTTCGAAAGCTTCAACCACAGCGGCGGCAGCGTCAATGCTCTCTTGTAGTTCTCGGTCAAGTTCGAAGTCATGCATGCCTTTGAGTTCAAGCCTTAACGTCGTTGGCGTGGCAGTCCCTGAGCCCGACTCATGGTCCACGAGTCGCTTAGGAGCATCAAACGGAGACAGGCAAATCTCCAACGCCTCGGCTAGAGTCATGATATCTTCATGATCTTCATTGGCGATTGATGGAAGCAGCCTCAAGGTGTTCAGCGGGCTGAGGAGTTGCGGTTGCTGATCGACGATTGTGAGGTCAGGTGTCAATTGAGACGCACTGTTGTAACCCAAGTCAACTCGACCATCGAAAAGCACATCGTCTACAACAGCCAAACATAGAGTGTTGAGCGTGGATGCGCTGTTGCCCCAGGGCGAGCGCGTCTTTTGCTGTAAAGACCAATGTGATGATTGCGAGTCGTTTGACGCGGCGATGTCGTGCAATGACGAGGAAGTTTTTGTCTCCTCCTCGTTCGAAGATGATTTATGTTGAACTTGGGGACCAGGGTCATCATTTTCTGTCGGAATGGGAGAGATCATTCCTGGAATCTGGGGGTGTGAACGCGGAGATACCCTCCATCTTTCGAAAGCGCGTACTACTCTCTGAAATACGAGACGACGACGAACTGCGACGAGGTTCAACAGTAATGACTGCTTTCGAATCGAACTGGACACGTACTCGTCTTGGGTCGCTTGGCGCTGGTTTTCAGCATCACGCATGCAGATGAGCTCTTGCTGTTGCTGCTGAAGCTCTTTGTCTTTCTTCTTCAGCTGCAGCTTCAGCTTTGCAAGCTCCCGCTCCATTTTTGCTTTGTCGGCCTCGTTGAATTTGATAGTTGGGTACTGTGGACTACCATCATCGCCTTCACACTCTGGTCCAGCTGCTTTATTGGCACTGACGATGAGCGGGTCGGTTACTCCTAGTTGGGGTGCGTGGGCTAAAGACACCACAGGTGCTGCAGCGCTATCCCGGATGTCACAGCGATATATCTTCTGATCAAATTCGATCGGCAGTTCATGCGGCTGCTGCGACGGGTCCACAAGAAGCAATTGTGGTGGTGTCTTCGGTTTGTGCTGTAGCTTCGCCTTCAGCTCTGATATCTCACGTCGTAGCTCTTGGACCAACTCGAGGCTGTTCTCACTGTTGATCTTGACCATATTGACAACGTTTTTCGCACGTTCAATGTACTTCAACGTACTGAGAGTCTCTTCATAGTGGAAGCAACACGGACTGATCGCAGCGAGCATCACAGTCTTGGCGTTCCCTCCAAGGCTCTCTTTCAGCAGTCGCGTGAGCACCGAGTTGCGATATGGTACAAACGCTGAAGTTTGGGTGGCCGAGTGGACACCGACATGAGACGAGCCGACCCCCAGCGATGACGACCGCTTCGACAGAGCACTGATAACATCCGCCAAAGTAGAGAGTGATCGATTGATACTCCCAGCCTCTTTCAGTCTCTGACCGCTTGCGCCCGAAATATCCGCACGTTCGCTGCCAGCAAGATCCACGAGACAGATTTTGCTCTTCTTCGCGAACATAGTCATCCCCACAGTACATCCTGCTCCTTCAGTTGTTGGATCCGCCATCCACGACGCACTTGTCAGCGAGGCTGCACTCATTCGGACGCTGGGACTGTGCTGCTTGACGTACACTGTCATGATCGCGTGCGACCGTGACGAGCGTTGGTTTAGGTTCGTCGCAGCAACGGACCGCACACGATTACCTTCTTCAATCAGCGCCTTGATGTCTTCAAAATTTGTCACGTTGCGATACTTCGCATTCTCCACGAACACACCTTCTTCCGGGTTCTCGCGCACTTTCAACGACTCCTTACCAGTCATTGCCCCAGCGAGCAAATCGTACACACGTTCGTGGTACACCTCCACGTAACTCACTTGAACAGAGAATCGGCAGCTTTGCCCAGCGGCTTGCGCCAGCGCCCGAGTTTGCTCAATTTTGTCGAACAGACCCCGGCAAATGCGAGGGATAACGCCTTGTCGAGGGTGCGATCCGAGCGGCAATTCTTGGGACGGGTGGGGTGATGGGGTGCTAGATCGCATCTCAGCGGTGTCTCCCATCATAGTGAACGTTTTACCTGCACTTGTTTGTCCGTAAGCGAAGATCGAGCAGTTATAGCCTTGCCACGCCGATTCGATGGCAAAGGTGCCAAGTTCCTCGTAGATTGTGCTCTGCGTCGCGAAAGACCGACCTGGTGATCGATCGTACGACCAGAAGCTATAATCGAAGTAGAAATCGTGCGAGAACTGGGTGGCATGGTTCCTCATTACCCCACTGTCGTCAGCCCCAGCAGGATTCGGGGAGTTGGACAGCGAGAGGGGATTCACGATGCGCGTCCAGTTTCCTGTACTCGAAGCTTGCACGCCCATGTCAATGACCCGTCGGTATCCGGCCTTGCGCTCTGACGCGAACATTGGTCGCACACGGACGGCGGTGATAATGTGGTTGTCGCCCGACACGAAAGCCGTACTGCAGGCGGAGCTCGCAGCATCATCGGGTGCGTCATGGTCGCCGATACTGTCTCCATCGCCATCAAACTGCGGATCGCCTTGGTTTCCGTCATGACCGTCATAGTCTTCATTTCGGTTGGCGTAGACTGACGAGTGCGCCGCGGGTCGTGACGGGACAGCGGAACCTCGCGGACGGCTAGTCGCACCCGAGCTCCTTGGCGCCAAGGCAGAACCTTGAAGCCGGCTTGACGAGAGGTGCGTCGGTGTCAAACTAGACGTCCTTGTCAGACGAGTGTTGGCATTCATTGTTGGCGCGGCGGTTGGAGCTCGACTGAGTCGGGGCGCTACGGGGCCGGGGATTCGGGTCGCGCTCGGCGGCAGCAGTGTCGGTTCTCTTCGTGTCATCGCCGTCAGCGGCGCTGGAGGCGCAGCAGCAGCAGCTGCGCCCGGCACAGTGCCGTTCACACAGACATTAGCGGGCTCGGAGGTCGATAGACTCCGCGGTCGGTAGCGACTGCTGTCCGCGCGGCCGTTGAACATCGCGGCGCGTTCGTCTGGATATCCTCTCTAGCGCGCGCTCCGGCGTTGCACTCGATCCGTTCTTACTTGCAACGCGCTGTTTGTACCACGCGGTAGCGGCGGACGCGATCTCTCGATTGCGCGGTATGTGGATCGCCTATCACGTATCGCCTGGGACGCCAAGGCGGATCCCACGCCGGACGTTTCCCCTTCGTGCCATGTTTCCCGCGCAGGTTTCCTTTTCGATGAAACCTCTCCGGTCTCTGAGGAAACGGCTAGATGTAGTACCAAGGATCCGCTTTTAGTGCCTCCCCCAGGAGGTACTACTAAATGTCCAAATTTCCCGCCAAAAAAATCGACTCAAAATAGCCACGGAAAATGGAAGCTCCCACGCTAAACATGGCGCACGCAGCTCACCTTCTCACAGAGCTTTTGCTTGAAGCTCGCAACGGACAAACATAGAGCTCTGGCGCTAGCTGCTCAATGTCTGGAGTTGAAGCCGCGATAAGAAAGTGCGACGGAGAGACCATTGCTACGTAATTGAGTGAAGCTTCCGTGCGCCGCTAAAGATGGCTCGCTTGGCTCAGGGCCGTGTGCGTATCCTGGCCCTTTGTGTGGAGCTCGTGGAGAGAGAAGATGGGGAGGTACTGGAGTGCTCCAGCTAGAGTTGCTGAGCTCTCATTCTCCGATTTGCCTTCGTCTGCTCGCACGAGTTTCACCAGCACCCACCCACACTCAACCATGGCAGGCGACAAGGCCCTTTTCCGCAGCCAGGAGCAAGAAGACCACTTCTCGGACGACGTATCGCTCACGACCGACGCGCCCGTGGACCGCAAGTCCATGGTGCGCGAGGCCTACGCCGAGTTCCTCGGCACGATGATCCTCGTCCTCGTGGGCGACGGCGTCGTGTGCCAGACCGTGCTCTCGCAGGGCATCGAGGCGAGCCGAGCACTCAAGCACGAGACGAACCCAGACCTGACCAACTTTGCCGGCGACTGGAGCACCATCGCGTTTGGCTTCGGCATCGCGCTCATGATGGGCCTCTACGTGTCGGCCGGCGTGAGCGGCGGCCACTTGAACCCGGCCGTGACTGTCGCGATGTGCCGCCACGGGCGCCTCCCATGGAAGAAGGCCCCGTACTACATCGGCGCGCAGTTCGCCGGCGCGTTTGTCGGCGCGATGATCGTGTTCATTGGATACTACGCCGGCCTCAAGGAACTCAACATCTGGGACCAGAGCACGGCCGGCATCTTCGCGACGTACCCCAAGGACCACGAGGGACTCATGGCGGGCTTCCTGGACGAAATCATCGGCAGTTTCTTGCTCCTTCTGGGCATTTTCGCCGTCACTGACAAGTTCAACAACGAGGCGGACAACGGCATGAAGCCCGTCGTGATCGGCGTCATGCTCACGGGCATTGCGCTTTCGTTCGGCTACAACACGGGCTTCGCGCTCAACCCGGCGCGTGACTTCTCGCCGCGCTTCTTCACTGCGATGGCCGGCTGGGGCCTCAAGGTGTTCACGTACGGCAACGGTTACTTCTGGGTGCCCTGCATTGCGCCGTTCTTTGGTGCGCTGGCTGGCTCGGAGGCGTACACGTTCCTCATCGCCCGTCACCACCCCGCCAAGTTCGTGTCGTCGTCGGACCAGGCGTAAGACCATTTCCTGGTCTTTGTACCCTGCAGGCAGCGCAACGCCCCACTCCTTCCCATCCGATGCATACTCCACAGGTTCTTCTCGCCCTACACGATATTTAATTCACACTGAGGGATGGACAAAACTTGTCTTGAGCATATCTTTCCATCCACGATACAAATGGTTCATGTGAGCGACACCGTTTCAGATCACCTCTGTCTCGACATGTTGAGGCGAGCCGTCCTGGTTTTCTTCCGCTTGGTCCTCCTCGCCGTCCGCCTCAGCGTATTCTGCGGCAAGCAGAGAGCGCGACGACACGAGGCGCTGCGTCTCTCCAGTGGCGGCGTTCGCGGCGGACTGCGCGATGAAGTGCAGGTGGCGATCTTCGTTGGCGCGATCTAGTGGTTTGAACAGAGGGGATGGTCAACACGGCAAAAGCGCGAACTAGAAAAGCTGGTGCAAACTCCGTACCTTGCTCCCACTTGGAGACGAGGTGCATGACAAACTCGGAGACGTCCTGCAAACGCTTGTGAATCACTCTAGACGGTGTTCTCCGCAGTTCCTCGAGAAGCGGCTGAAGCTCAGATCTTGCCATGCCGATCTTCTGCTCGTCGGCCAAAACCTCTTTCGTCAGGGCCGAGTTGCTAATAAACGGCGCACCAGCGACCGTGACCGTGTGGGACCCAACGGACGGCATCACCACTCCCACATTATCTGCATCATCACCAATACAATTCTGTGAGAAAAAGGTTCGAGCAAGTCTTGCGGGCGTGAAAATAAGCTCACCATGGGAGGATGCGCCGGTCATATCAAAATCTGCAGCAACACCCACACGAAACAATCAGATCTCCACGCCGGTCACCAAGCCACCAATTCTCAAGCACGGGCGTACCGGCAGCGCCGTACTCGGCCTGAAGTTCGTGGGCTCGAGCAGCGACATCGTCGATGGGGCCGAGCAGCATCTCGTCTGGCACGGAGCTGTTGTTGCTGTAGCAGTTGAAGATCTCGTCGCTGATACGGTGATTGTGCTGTGAGATCTGTGGAAACAAAAGATTGCGTTGGCACACCGCAAATCATCTATCGGAGCGAGACCTTTGCAGACACAACGGACCTGGTTGCGCACGCGAATGAACCAGCGCACTTGGTTGTCGTCGGTCTTCTCGTACACGACGTCGGCCGTGATGCGCGCCGTGCAGCCAGTGAAGCGGTTGTGGAGATGCGCTCGCACGCCCGTGCCTCGCGACGGCTGGATGCATCCGTGAGTGCACCAGTACGCCATGGTCGCGTACTGGAACGCGTCGGGCACCGGCAGGGTCTTGAAGCGGTTCTTGCTGTTCCACGACGCCGTGGAGCAGGAGCTTCTTCTCCGGTACAGCGTCTTCGTCTGCACCATGTACTCGGTCCACGCTTCGATAAAGGCGTCCCACGTCGCGAACGTCACGGGCTCGAGCGGCGCGACGCGCGTGACGATGCCGGCGCCCGTGCGCGACTTCTTGGCCATGTCCTCGCGCCACTTGAAATTCTTCGTGCGCCGCTTCTTCACCAACGCCGCTTCCTCGGCCGCCGTCGCCGCCGACGAGACGATCCCCGGCGGCGGCGCGTTGGTCACGTCGACCATCACCGCCGGCGCGCCAACCTCCACCTCGACCGCCGCAGGCATCTCAGCGACTGCCGCAGCAGCAGCCACCGGCGGCTCCACGACGGGTTGCTGGTGCTGCTGCTCGCTCTCGACCTCCACGGCACGCACAGCCGCGGGGTCCGCTGTCTCCGCGGCGCCTTCCATCATCGGCACCGCGACGCGCGGGGCATCCAGGTTGTCGTCCGCTCGGGGCGCTGGGGCGGCAGCTCGGCGCTTCATGGTAGATATTCCCCCGGTCCCACCGACGCTGGTGTCGGTGCTTTTTGACCGATTCGAACCACGCGACCCCCACTCAAGCGAGGCGATTAAGTTCGATTCCGGCAAACCTTTCCGATTTATTAGGTCCATTTATATCACATTGAGCAGGGTAGTCAGCCAGGTGACGCGCCGTCCAGGCTTCAAGCATCGAGCCAGCTGGTTCCTTTTTCGAGTGGCTTGTGACATGTATATTTCTAGTACATCAGCTCACTAAGTGCGGTTCCTTCCCTTTTTCTTGTTCGGTTTTGGGAGGGAGGGGAGGAGGAGCAGAAGAGGGCCAGATCCCACCAACTGAAAATGGTGAGTTCCTGATCATCATCGCCCGAGCGTTGGGAGTGCGGGCAAGAGGCGGGACTCGCGGCCGAGGGAACCGCTCGGGGGAGATCGGGAGAACCAACTCGAAGGCGCGCTCGAGGCGCAACACGTCGGCCCGCCATGATGCTCTCGTCGCCCGCAGTGATGGCGCACCCGTCCGGGCTCTGGCTCACGCTGCCGGGGCGCATGTCCACGGAGCGCACGGGCGAGATCGCGCAGCGCTGGATGGAGATGGTGCTCGGCGAGAAGTTCGCGCAGGGCTTCCCCAAGGTGCTGCTCTCGGGCGAGTGGCTCTGCGCGCTCGCGAACAAGCTCTTCCTGGCCGTCGGCATGCGCGACCACAGCTGCGCGTCCAGCAAGACCTCGTGGCCCGCGGCCATGAGCCTCGACTCGGTCGCCGCGCTCTCGACCGCGGCCGTGGCCGGCAGTATGGAGGACCCGCGCATCGACGAGCGCCGCTCGTCCGAGCGGATACGCGACAGCAACGACATGTGGCTCCACCAGAAAAAGCTCGCGCGCGACAACGTCGAAGAGTACTTGCGGTGCGTGATGCCATGTTGGACTGTGGACGGTCGTGGATAACGGAGCACGGGTATTGACGTTCTTTTCCTTGTGATTCCTTCAATCAGCGCGTGTGAGGCCATCGGTGTGCCTCCGCAGGAGATCTTCGATCCCGACGATCTGCTTGAGCTGCGCAACCTCGACAAAGGTGCGACGATGCTGTGTGAGAGGAAGATTACCAATCGACGCGTCCGTGCTGACCCTGATTCTCTCTCCATTGTACAGTCTATCGTAACCTGCTCGCGCTCCAGAATGTCGCTGTGGCGATCTCGCACCGACGCTCGATCGATGCGCGCAGCTCGGCCAGCATTTCGCTTCGCGTGAACGTCTCGGACAGCACGATGCCGTCGTTTGTGACCTCACGCGACTCGGTCATGTCGATTCGCAGCAGCGCCGACGTCACCAAGGACTACAGCCCGCCGTGGGACCGGCTGCTGACGCAATACGAGCTGCAACAGCTCAAGAGTGCGAAGCTGGAGGACACAAAGACAGACCTGTCGCAGACCCAGGGCATCGGGAAGCTCGCGCACGACACGTGGCGAACAGAGGAACACATTCGCGCGCTGCTGCTTCGAGATGACGGGTCGGCAGACCCTGTACCAGACAACCTACATGGCAAGCTGTGGCTTCTTGCCTCCGGCGCCTCCATCGAAATGCGGCGGTGGAAGGGCGAGTACGAGAAGTATGTTGCAATGGAGCTTGAAGACACAGACGCGACGCGCCAGATCGACGCAGACTTGCATCGAACAGTTCCTGACGAAGACAAAGGAACGTGGAGCGAGGAGAAGAGCAAGATGATGCGCCGCGTGCTCGTGGCCTACTCGTTCTTCAACCCGTCGCTGGGGTACTGTCAAGGCTTGAACTACATCGTAGCGCGGCTGCTGCTGTTCGTAGACGAGGTTGAAGCTTTCTTTTTGCTGACCAAGATGCTGCGACTCGTGCCAGACGACTACTACTCGACAATGGTGCGTCATGCTGCAGATCAATTGCCCTATTTTTGTGGATGTGGTTGCTGACAAACGAGTGTGATACTGCAGTTGGGACTCGCCGTGGATCAGCACGTGTTTGCCGACTTGGTGCGGATTCATGCACCTGAAGTTGTCAAGCATCTCGAAGAACTCGGTGGCTCGGGAATGGAATTATCTCTTGCATGCACAGAGTGGTTCTTGACACTCTTCTCAAGTCCATGTTCGAAGGAAGTGACCGTCCGGATATGGGACTTGATCTTTCTGATAGGAGATGAGGTGGGTTCAGAGCGAGGTGTGTTCGATGTGTGGATCCGTGGCTCACTCACTGTTCCCGTATGGCTTCTAGATTCTGTTCCGCATCGCACTTGCTCTCTTGGACCTCGAGAAACCGAAACTCTTGAAGTGCAATACGTATGGTGACATGCTACATGGCCTGAATGAGGTACGATGACCTACTTGCCCTCGACCCATCAATCACCATATGATTGACACACATCCATCATCGTGAATGACAGATCGGACGGACCAAGATTGATGCGAAACAGCTCCTACTCGACGCGCAGAAGAAAGATGTCGTCAGTCGTCTTCGTATCGACGATTTCCGCGCACATCACCGGCTCCAACTCGCCACTGGAATCGCTGTTCAGTCCGTGGAAGAAGCGAATGATCCGACAACCGAGCAAACTGTGGACTCTAAGGAAGAAGCAAAAGCAAAATTGTTTGGGGCGAAGAAACGACAAGGAGGGCTGTTCAAGGCTGACAAAAATGCCGGTCGTTCGCACAGGTACGAGCGGTACTAATTGTTGTGGATGGATGAGAAAAGTGGTCTGATTTGGATTTACTGTTGCCGTTCCAGAACGTTTGATCGTCATTTGACGGATGATTATGCCGTGTCGCTTCAGAAGGAACACCCCACCTTCTCGTGCTACTATGACGGTCGCCCACCGCTGGTGTTCGACCAATACTGGGGCTCCGCTGCTAGTCAAACGATCTGGGGGAGACGCAATTATCGGCGGATAACAGAGACAACACCGCAGAGAGAGCATAAAGAAGAGCGCCGGCGCTTACAGTCGGATGGGTCCGGGCTCTCCTCTGGTCCCAAGAATTCAGACGAGAACAGCAGCGCGGTAGTGAGCAGGACGGGATCCGGTCGAGAACGGAGGAGCAAGAGCATCGCTCTCATCCCTCCAAACAACAAGAGTGCTTCAAGCCCGAATCTACAGCAGCCTGGCCAGGCTGCTGTCCAACCACACCGACGGCCAGCGGAAGACGACAGTCAACAGGCCCGCTCGCCCAAAGGTTGGCTTCAGCGCATAGAAGGGTGGCACAAGGACTTGAAGATTCAGAAAGAGAGGAAGAAGATGGAGAAGATGAAGATGAAGCTTGGTCTGACCGATGGCGAATCCTCCAGCTTACTGAGTCGTGGCATGGCCAACCGCGAACGAGGACTAAACCACACGTTTGCTGCACCGACGTGGCGGCACATCGATGAGAATGAGCTGCGCGGCAACTCGTTTGATGGCAACAACGTGGGAAAAGCCCGCGTGGAGAAGCGCAGCGAGTCGATGGATGTGAATGTGTCTGCACGGTCCTACTCAGATCCATTCCTGTCACCGAACGATATCCATGGACGGGGCTCCTTCCATGATCCCGCACGGCATAGCCTGCATGAAGACATGGATGCGCAGATCAAGATGCGATCCCAAGAGTCGGACAAGTCTGACTTTGCCCGTTCGCGAGGCTCAACTGAGCGGCGACGGAGTGGCAGTCACCAACGAGACTCTCTCGGATCGGCTGGCCGCTCGAGCCGCTCCTCGAAGCGCGCGCCCGGTGAATCCAAGTCACAGCGTCGCTCCTCATCGCATAAACCTGCTTCATCATCGAAACAGGCTCCTGCGTCGTCGGCGACGGCGGCATTGACTGCATTCGATTTGGACGCCACCGACTCCTCTCGTCTGAGTTTCGATATGGGCAGGAAGAGCGTCGTACCTTCCAACTTCGACGGCTCGGGCGTTTCGAATCGAGGGTCCGTCGGGCGTGCCGCATCCGCGGATATCGAGGAGGGCAAACTACGCGACGATCTGTACCAGTCGCTCGGTCCGCCGCCGTCAATGCGTCGCAACCAGTCCATGCCCGCGGACGACGGTGCGAACATGCACTACCTGCAGCAGCAACTGCACAACCAGACCCAGTTCTATGGTCGCCACACGGGCCGCAAGATGACGCCCGAGACGGCCCGCGTGATCCGCGAGCGCGCCCAGGTGCTCTCGTACATGCAGCGCAAGGTCAGTGACGCGAGCAGCCTCGCCGGGAGCTTCCCGCTCACGCCCGGGGAGCGCGGCGACGTGCTGCGCATCAGCGAGAGCTCGAGCGACTCGTCGCGGTACAGCGAGTTCATGCTGCCGACCACGCGCAGCGCCAAGTCGGCCGCGCCGCCGCCGTCTCACGTCCGCAAGAGCTCGTTCTCGTTCTTCGACAAGCTCTCGTCCGACCTGGACGACCTCCACGGCTCGTTCATGGACGAGAGCGAGACCCGCGAGAGCTTTGACAGCGCCATCTTTAGCCGCACGTGGTCGCCCTCGAGCGCCCACCACAAGATCCTCGCGGCCACGACCACGACCGACTGAGCCACGAGTCGAGCAGAGCCGTATTGACGTATGTATGAAAGGTCCAGTGGGGGTCCTATCCCCCCGTGTGACCACCCGTGTGTTTTCGTAGCAACAAGAGCCGAAATGGAAACATGTAGACGTTAGCTGTGACGTGCGTAGTTCGTGCAGTTTGCCCACGGCCGGCGATCCCTTCTCTGCAGTAGACAGCACATCCATCACCAGGCTCCATCTATGCCAGCAAGTGCATCTTGACCAGCTTCGCAACATATAGTGACTTATATGTCACTCTTTCTCCATTCAAAGCCCGACGCGGGAAATAAGCCCCCTCCCAATCGGCAAGATGACGGATGCCAACGCCAACGCCGCCGTCGCCGCGTGGGCGCGCGCGCTGCGCCGCTGCGTCGCGTCGCGCTCACACGCGGTCGTCGACGGCTCGGTCGTGCTGCTCTTCGCGGACGCGCCGCGCGTGCTCCACCCGGCGCAGGCGCTCGTCTACGACACGACAACTCCTACTGACGGCCACGGCGACGACGACGACGACGAAGACTCGCAGCTTCAAGGCCGCACTGTGCCGCTCGTGGTCGCGATGCGGCTCCACCCCAAGGTTTCGGCGCTACTGGAGGCGCTGACGGAAGCGAACGTGGCGCCCGAGTCGGTCGACGCGGTCGTCGCGAGTCTCGTGTTCCGCGACCACGTGACGCCGGTCGCCAATTCGTCGACCCACGAGGCGACGCTGCAAGCGAACGCGCCCGTGTTCGCCACGAGAAGCGTGAACGTGGACGGCGGCGCGCTGGTGCTGTACGGAGAGAACCAGCAGAGCGCGTCACAGGCACTGGCGCTGGCGACGCGGGCGATCACGGGCAGCGCCGAGCGGCTCGGGACGGGTCTGCGACGCCTCATCTTCGTCGTCGAGCACCGCGAAGGATACCTAGCGCGTGACTTTGTGGTATCCAGCGCTTCGACAGAAGCGGACGATAATCAAGTGGAGCTGCCGCGACTGATAACGATCCAGAAGCGGGATTGGGATAGCGGGGCAATCGCACAGTCTTCCTTGGACGACGCGCTCGAGGCGTACGAGGCTGCATTCAACGAAGAGCAAGAAATCAATGGCAACGCGGAGGCAGCGGCTGATCCGCGCTCGCTAGAGATCAGTGTGAAAGCGGCGTTCGAGGTTCGGGAGAAAGCGAGAGGTGCGCACTCGTCTGCGTTCCTCATGGACGCCGACGAGGCAGGTGGCTTCTCGAAAGGCGTCCCCCCAGTGGTCTTGTTTTCGCAATGGGAAGGCTTGGAAAACGTGCGTTCTCTGGCGTGTAAACCGCCGTCGCAGTCGACATCAACGCTGTGCTTTTCAGGTGAGAAAGAATCGGGCTCGTCCGCTCGCCTTCCGAGCCCTCGGCTCTCTTTCGCGCTTCTGACACACCTGGATCGAGCAATTCGAGACGCATCTTCCCACACATGGAAATCGCTACCCGTTGATATGACAGCAATCGAGGTCATCCAGGATTTCAAGAAGTTCTTGCGGAACATGGACCAAGACAGCTCCGACGACGCAGCCCGCGATGCCGATGACACGACCAACAACACCATTGCGTCGACGGTTTCGCTGGCTCTTGACGGTGAAAGGCAGCGTTCGGACAACGCGGCAGTGCGCGCAGACATGGATCCGATCGAAAAGCTGTGGGATTTCTTGGTCCGACACGCTGATGGTACCGAACTTACGAAACAGCTTCTGCAAGAATTTATAGTGTTCCTCTCGAACACGCGCGTTTTCCCAGCACCACATCCCGACAACGATACTGCGCTGGCAAAACTTGTCCGCCTCCGACAAGATGAAAGCCAAGGCACCGCGACTACTGAAAGCTTCACTGCGGCCGCCCAGCAGATGCTGGCACAGCCTCTGGACGCCTGCGCGTCCCTGATTGAAGCCGGGGAGTGGAAGATGAAACGGGATGTGACTTACTCGTTGGCGCAAGCTGGTTTTTCCTCTCAAGAGTGCACTGAGTTTGTGCACGCAATGCCCCGATTTGATGTGCATACGCGGATCTCTACGCACGCACAATGGAAAGCGATGGATCATGTGCTTCAGCTCTGCACGACGGGGCTGGCGGTGCACCTTCCAGTTTCTTTCATGCGCAAAGTTGTCCACGATTGTGTCGCGTACCATGCGCACAACGTTGGTGCAGGAACTGCAGCCGGCCCATCGATTCTCGTTGATTTGCAGTCTTTCATTCCGGATCGCCTTCGCGCAAGCATTGCCGGTTCGTGGTAGTTATTTGCATCGACCTTTCATTTTGTGCGACATCTATCTAACGACTACCTATTGCTTTTCACAGATCCGCTCTTCTGGAACTTGCGTATCGCGTTCAACGAAGACTTCGAGCACCGATTGCTCATTTGCCAAGATAGTTTCCATTCGACGGCGCCGAACCCAAATCAAAGTCAGGATTTGCTCGACGAGTTGGTACTCGACGATACTACACTGAGAGTGCTCCAGTGCAACACACCAGAGGCTGTGCTGGTCCAGACCGAGATGAACCGATTCATCACGAAGCTTGAGGATTGTCGAGAAAAGCGGATGTTCGAGCAGCTCCACGACATTGACATCCCCACTGGGATGACGCGCTACGACTGTACGGTGCGCAGGTTATTCATGTTTCCGTAACGAAGCAAGGAAATATGAGTGAGCCAGACTCCTTTTATTTTCCTCTCTTTGTAGTGAACTCTCTTTGTAGTGAACTGTACACGTGATCATCGACGGCGAATGAGAGCAGTTGCGACCACGGCGACGGCAGCCACGGCAGCACCGATTGAGACAAGCACCTTGGGGTTTTCCAGTAGGCCCTTCCCCGGCTTGGACAGGTCGTTGGACGGCGTAAGGTGCTTGATCATCAGCTCACCATCGCCTTCCACCTCGAAGCCCAGACGGCGGTAAAAGTTGCGCACACCCACGCCTGCGATCACCGCAATCTTGGTGTATCCGTGCCGGCGCGCGATCTCCTCGGCCTTGACCATGAGCTGTGTGCCAAAGCCAATGTGCTGCGCCTTGGACGACGCGTCGTCACTCTCCTCGTTCACAGCCTTGGCCTTCTTGTTCTTCTCGCCGGCGAGCTGCAGTTGCCCGTAGACGTGCAGTTCGCGCACCAGCGCCGCGCCTTCGAGTTCCGGGAAAATGCCGGCGCCCGGCGTCTTGGAAAGACGCAGTCGCACGAAACCGCAGATCTTGGACTCGTCCGGTGGCTCAAAGCTGATGAAATACTCGTCGCCATCGTTCGCGCGGTACTTGCGGATGAGCATTTCGGCGTTCGCGATCGCGTCCTCGTCAGTCTTGACCTCGCGGCAGCGAATGCAGCGGCACGGTGTGCCCTGCGCGATCATGCGGTTGTTGATCACCTGGCGCAGATTGGGCTCGTCCATGCCACCGAGAATGTACTGGCTCGGGATGTCTCGAATGACGCGGTTCAGGCGGATCCACGGGTGCACCTTGGCCTTGACCTGCATGAGCAGCTCGATCAGCGTGTCCTCGGCGTACGGCACGTACGAGCCTTCGTCGAACCACTTCTTGATCACGGTCCAGGGCGTGATCTCGCACGGGTAGATCTTCCACTGGTCAGCCTGGAGGTCCTCGGATTCGAGCACATACTCAAACATCTTGCGGTCCTTCTCTGGGTCGCTGCCGGGCAGATTCGGCATCAAGTGGACGTCCGTCTTGTAGCAGCAGTCGCGCAGCAGCGTCATGGCGCGGACCGCGTCCGCGTTCGTGCAGCCGCGGTTGATCTTCTTGAGGATCTCGTCGTCCGTGTGCTGGATGCCGAGCTGGACGCGCGTGCACCCGTAGCGGCGGAAGCGGCGCAGCTCGTCGGGCGTGATGCAGTCGGGCCGCGTCTCGAGCGTGATGCCGATGATCTTGACCATGGCCGTCTCGTTCTCGAGCTTCTCGTCGTCGAGCGACTTGCGCGCGCGCTTCTCGCGGTCGTAGAAAGTGTTGGCCGCGTAAAAGAGGTCGCGGATGAACGTCTCCTGGTACTCGTGCGGGTACGAGGCCCACGTGCCGCCGAGCACGAGCAGCTCGATCTTGTCCACCGGGTGGCCGTTCATCGCGAGCGTCACGGCGCGGTCGCAGAACTGCAGCACCGGGTCAAAGTCGTTGCGGTTCGCGCGCAGCACGCTCGGCTCGTCGTGGAGGTAGCTGCGCGGCTGGCCAGGCTCGTTCGGGCAGTAGTAGCAGTTCCACTGGCAGCTGAAGCGCTGCACCTTGTCGCCCACGGTCGGGTACGGGCTCGTGAGCACCGTGACCACGAGCACGCCCGACTGGCTCTTCTGCGCCTTCTTGACCAGCAGGTGTTCGAGCGCCATGCCCGCGGGCGCGCGGCCCTGCTGCACGAGCATGTTGTACACAAACTTCATCTGGTTCTTGCGCGGCAGGCACTTGAAGCGGCGGCGCAGCTTCACAAACGCCTTCTCCAGCGCGCGCGCGTCCTGCGGGTCCTCAACCACCAGAAACGCGGCCATCTCGAGGAAGAACGGCAGCTCGCCCGCCGGGATGAGCTTGTCCCAGGACGCGTAGATGTCCTCGATCGAGTTGTTCTTCCAGTCGGCGTCCTGGCTGCGCTTGTACGTGTTGGGGTCGTTCACGTCGCCCTCCCGGAACGACCGCTTGGTCGCATGCTGCGCGGCGTTGGACGCGTTGGACGCGGCTGCCGCGTCCAAACCGTTTGCCGGAGTGGTCGTGGCCGGTGTGACCGTGGGCAGTGTGGCCGTGGCCGGTGTGGCCGCGGCCGCATGGGTCGCTTCGTCCGCCATGTTCCTGCGGTGGCGATTGATTGATCTCTGTGCTGGTGGTCGCGATGTGGGTTGGTTGGCTCAAGCGCCACTCGCTGATTGGGTACAAATCGGATTGATCTGCCGGTACTGTGGATACAACGCTACTACCTCACGGGGGTGCAAAATGAGTACTATGAGCCACTTCAATACAAGCTCCGAACGTCTCGAAGCGGCGTTTCCTGCGCAGGCACGGTGAGGAGAAGGCGATGGAGCGAGATGGATGCGTGAATGGATTTGGTAGTATTGGTGGGGTAGTGGTAGTACTAGTACAGTCTTAAATATACGTCCACTCGCGTGGGCGAAGCGTGTGCTGGAGCGCGTGGGCGTGCTGGCGCGAGAGTGAGAGAGATTCGTCTTGTTGGTGGCTCGACCGAAAAACGGGGAGGACCGCACCAAGCGCAAGAACGAAATCTCTCTCATGTATCTCTTAGTAAATCTGCTAGCGCGTCACGAGCTTCTGGGGAAGTGAGTTCACTTGCCCTTGGCCTCGCACTCGGCGATGTACGCCTCGAGCTGGCCCGTGGCCGCGAGGATGAGGCCGTGGAACGGCGGCGACGGCGCCACCGGGCGCGACTTGAACTCCGGGTGGTACTGCGACGCAAAGTAGAACGGGTGCACGTCGCGGTCGAGCTCGACGATCTGCATGCGCACGCTCTTGGTGTCGGTGCCCACGAAGTTGAGACCGGCGCCGCGGATCGTGTCGACGACCTCCGGGTTCACTTCGTAGCGGTGGCGGTGGCGCTCCATGATGCGCTCGCCCTTGCCGTACAGGTACGACGCCAGCGAGCGCTTGGCCGGCTCGTCGCTCTTCTCGTGGAGCACGGTCTCGCGCGCACCGCAGCGCATCGTGCCGCCCATGACCTCCGGGTTGATCTCGGGCATGAACACCACGACCTTGTGCGCCGAGTTGGCGTCAAATTCCTCGCTCGTCGCGTCCTTCCAGCCGACGACGTTGCGCGCGTACTCGATCACGGCCACCTGCATGCCGAGGCAGATGCCCAGGTACGGCACCTTGTTCTCACGCGCGAACTTGGCCGTGAGCACCTTGCCGTCCACACCACGGTCGCCAAAGCCGCCGGGCACGACGATGCCGTCGCACGCGCGGAGCTTGTTCCAGGCCTCGGTGTGGCGCGTCGCGTCCTTGTCCTTGGTCTCGTCCTCGAGGTCCGAGGCCTCGATCCACTCGATCACGAGGTCGCGGTCGCACTTCATGGTCGCGTGCTTGAGCGCCTTGATCACGCTCAGGTACGAGTCCTGGAGGCCCGTGTACTTGCCGACGAGCGCGATGCGGCACGTCTGCGTGTAGTTGTCCACGCGGTCGGCCATGGCGGCCCACTCGACGAGGTCGGGCTCGCGGAAGCGGCTCATGAGCTGCAGTCGCGAGAGCAGGATGCTCGCGGCGCCCTGCTTGGAGAGCAGGAGCGGCACGTGGTAGATGTTGCTCACGTCGTGGACCGAGAGCACGTGGTTGGCCGAGACCTGGCAGAACATGCCGATCTTGGACTTGGTCGAGGGCTCGAGCTGCGAGCTCGCGCGGCAGATGATCACGTCGGGCGAGAGGCCGGCACTGCGCAGCTCCTTGATGGCGTGCTGCGTGGGCTTGGTCTTCTGCTCGCCGACCGAGCCGAGCACGGGCACGAGCGAGACGTGCACGAGGCAAAAGTTCTCGACGCCGACGCGGAACTGGAACTGGCGCAGCGCCTCGAGGAAGATCATGCTCTCGATGTCGCCGACCGTGCCGCCGACCTCGATGAGGCACACGTCGGCGACCTCGTTGCTGCCGTCCACGGGCAGCTGGGCGACGCGCTCGATCCAGTCCTGGATCTCGTCCGAGACGTGCGGCACGACCTGGACGGTCTTGCCCAGGTAGTCGCCGCGGCGCTCGCGCTGGAGCACCTCCTGGTAGACCTTGCCCGTGGTGATGTTGTGGTCGCGCGAGAGCGTGACGCCGAGGAAGCGCTCGTAGTTGCCCAGGTCGAGGTCGCCCTCGCCGCCGTCGTCAAGCACGAAGACCTCGCCGTGCTCGAACGGGGACATGGTGCCGGCGTCGCAGTTGAGGTACGGGTCGATCTTGATCGAGGTGACGCGCAGGCCGCAGGCCTTGAGCACCACGCCGATACTGCTGATGGTGATGCCCTTGCCGAGGCCGCTGACCGTGCCGCCCGTGACCGCGAGGTACTTCATACTGGCTTGTGAGATGGAGGAGGAGGAGGAGGAGGGGGAGGGGAGGGGGAGGGCAGGGGCGAGGGTGTGGGAGAACGTCGCTTCTACACCGCTGCGGCCGCAAAAGGCAGAATGGCTTGCGCCCGACAGCGGCGTAGAAGGCCCGACGCCACAGGCGACCCGCGCAGACCAGTCGGTGTGGAGCCCAAGCGAGATGAGCAGCTCGCAGGTCGGTGGTACTGCACGGGCCGGGTTTAACTAGCTCATATTACGAAGATGAACCCGCGCGTTTGAAGTTGACAATGTGTGGAATATGGGTTTCGGGAGGTTGGGTGGGTCTGTCTCATGGGTTTGCAGGGGTAACCATGTGGACCCGTTTGGCGGCCTGCCGTTTTTGCCGTTTCAGTTGGTTGGCCGGGATGGCCGCCCTCGCGCGTGGCGGGAAAACTGGGTCGGCGGTTGGCGGGAGAGGTTAGGAACTGACGAAGTTGAAGTTAGCAACAACATGGCTACATGGTGACGTCACGACAGAGCGTAACCACACACGATCAAATGGCGAGTGCGAGCTTCCTTCTATGCATGGGCGCAGCCGAGAGAACTCCTACATCCTTCCGTACCACCCACAGACGCTTCGCTGAGTGCCACCCACGCGTGCGTTTCTTGTCTGACGTGTGCCTCAATCGAAACGGGATATCTTTCGAAGCGATCCCACGGGGAGAGAGAAACGGAAGATCGCATCGCGTTTCGAACGTGACCCGCTCGCGTCATGTGTCAAAGCCAGCATACAGGCGTGACAGAACGGCACGCCACGTGGTCGTGGTCTCGACACTACATCTCCAAACGGTTGAAGCCCTTGCACTCACTCGCGCTTTTGCCAAGGCCGCACGACGCCCCTCCCCCGAACGCCCGCCATGGGATCTCCACGTCGCCGCGCGACGTCTCTACTCGTCCTCATGCTGCTCGCCTTCTGCCACTGCGTGTTCGCACAGGACGACTCGCCGACCGCATCGACAGCCACGGGTGCGAGGACCGTGATCGCCAACTCGGCCGTTCAAACCGTCACGGAGGTCTCGGCCACGACGCAAGCTGACGTCATCGAGAAGATCAAGACCTCGACCGACGGCATCCAGCTCGCGATCCAGTCGGGTCTTCACCACGACACGTCCAAGATGCTCAAGGGCATCGGCGACGCCGTGAGCGTGCTGCCGGGCGCGTTTGGCTACGCCGGCATCGCGTTCTCGCTCGCGGCCTCGGTGTTTGCGGTGCTGGACGGCGGAAGTGGAGACAAGGAAGACCCGGTGCTGACGGCACTCCACGATCTCCACACGACGTTCTCGACCGAGCTGGACGCGATCCGGTCCACGCTGACGCAGCTCAACAACCAAGTGACCTCGATCCTCTCGGGCATCGACCGCCTGCTCTCGGACATCTCGGACGTGCCGGCCAAGGTCGTGGCCGAGATGAAGCTCACAGACGTCGTGACCATGAAGGACAAGCTGACCATCGTGCAGCTCGCGGCGCAGCAGTACGCCGGCGGCAACCTCACGCGCGCGCAGATGGCCGCAAAGTGCGACGACTTTGGCGTCGCCGCGCTCTTCTCGGAGCTCGGCACGATCCTCCAGGACGAGCGCGGCCTGCTCGCGACCCGCTTTGGCGCACAGGACCACGCGCACGGGCTCGCGCAGGCGCAGCTGCTGCTCTTCTACCTCTCGGCCGTGCCTGTGGTGACCAACTGCAACGCAATCAAGTACTCGCTCGCGTCGATCCAGGCCGACGGCGAGCGCATCGGCGCGCTCGCGCGCTTCGCGTACGCGCGCACTGTGTGGTACCTGGCCGAGCCTGACCGCACGGTCCACGTGCGCGAAAAGCTTGGGCCATTTGAGACTCGGATTGCTGTGGATACTGAACCGACCGACGCCGGGTTTGCGCGGTCGCTGTCGTTCCAGGCGTACAGCTTTGCGCCGCCGCACGCTGCGTGCTTTGAGGTCATCGCCGGTGGCCAGGGGCTCATGACGCGCGAAATCGCGCCCGCCGCGAAGGTGCCGAACGCCAACACATTTTGCACCAAGAACACGAGCGCTGATGACGCGCCGCACCGCGTCGTATACGCCGAGCGCGTCGGCGGCGACGGCCGCGGCCTCTCAGTCGTGCAGCCGGAGGTTGGTGATGATACGTTTGACCGCCTGGACGAGCGCGGCTGGACGCGCCACGTGCTGGTCATGTACGTGCGTCTTGAGAGCCGCCCGCGCTGGACACGGCTGCCCAAACTCCACTTGATCTCGGACCTCGTGGTGCTGCAGGCCGCAGACACCAAAGTCTCGGAGGACGAGCTCACGGCGCAGTGTCGCGCGCGCGGCGACGGCTACGACCGGGCGGGTGACGCACACTCGAAGGACTATAGCAGTGCGCCCTGGACGATCCTGTGCGCGCGCGCGCAGTCGCTCACGCTGCGCGAAGTGGACGGCGCGACGCCTCGTTTCCTGAGCGACGTGCAGTTTCTCGACATGGACGCGCGGGACGCGCGCACGGCGACGTGCGGCGCTGACAAAGGGTACGTGCGCGACGCCGGCGCGGTCACGCTGCCGTCCAAGATCCGGAAGCAGCTCTTTGGCGGCGCCACGACCTTGCGCGCGTTCGCCGTGTGCCTCCAGTGGACGCCGCTGACCGTTGGCCGAGCGCCAAGTCAGTTTCTGGACCGCGTGTGGCTCGACGACAGCGCGCCGATGGCCGAGAAGCCCAGGAGCGCGCGCCACGCGGGCGACGCGCCGATGGCGCTGTCGGCGGAGGAGTAAGGATACTACACACAAAGGGACCGAAAACAAACACTCTCTTACGTGGATGCATATACAGATGAATGGAGAAGGCTGGGTGAGCGACAGGGTAATCGGGCAGTGCGTGCGTCGCCGCGCGTTTGGCTTAGCACACGCCGTGGGTCGTGACGCCCGACTGTTGGTGCTTGAGGTTGGCCTGGATGGCGTGGACGACGTCGACAAACTGCATCTTCTTGGCCTTGGGCGAGGACATGGCCGTCTCCACGAGCACGTGGTGCTTCTCGAGCGCGTCGATGGCCTTGAGGATGTCCTGCACGAGCATGTTGGCCATGTTGTAGGAAAAGTTCTGCTTGACCACGACGCGCATGATCACGAGCGACTCGGCGCCGCGCGAGCACGTGTACGCCGGCACGATCCAGCCGCGGCTCTTGAGCTTGTCCTGGATGTCAAAGCACGTGTAGCGGCTCGAGTCGTTGAGCGCGAACGCCACCAGCGGCATGTGCTGCTTGTCGACAATGTGGAAGTGGCCCGTCGCGAGTAGCGAGCTGCGCAAGTACTCGGCGTTCTCCATCGACGCCTCCATGATCGTGCGGTAGCCGTCAAAACCGAACCGCAAGATGTTGTAGTACTGCGCGACCACGTTGCCGGCGCCCTTGGAGAAGTTGAGCGTGAACGACTGCTGGTCGCCGCCCAAATAGTTGACGTGGAACACGAGGTCGTCCGGGAGGTCCTCGCGCTCGCGCCAGAGCGCCCAGCCCATGCCGGCGTACACGAGCCCAAACTTGTGGCCGCTCACGTTGATCGACTTGACGTTGGGCAGGCGAAAGTCCCACGCGAGCTCCGGGTTGATGAACGGCGCGATGAAGCCGCCGCTCGCGGCGTCCACGTGGATGGGCACCTGCCAGCCGTTGGCGGCGTTGACCTCCTCGAGCATGTCGTGGATCGCGGCCACGTCCTCGTACTCGCCGTTGAACGTGCTGCCGAGGATCGCGCAGACGCCGATCGTGTTCTCGTCCACGAGCGGGCGCGCGCGCTCGGCCGTGAGCACGAGGCAGTCGGGCGACACGTCGGCCTCGCGGACCTCGATCTCAAAGTACTTGCACATCTTGTGCCAGCACACCTGGACGTTCGAGCCAAAGACCATGTTGGGCGTCTCGTACGACAGGCCCTGCGCCTTGCGGCGGTCCTTCCACTTGCGCTTCATGGCCAATCCAGCGAGCATGATGGCCTCGGACGAGCCGATGCAGCCCGTGCCCGTGGCCTGCTCGCCGGCCACGAGCGGCGCGTGGTACAGGTTCGCGAGGATCTGCACGCAGCGGTTGTGGATCTCGGCCGTCTGCGGGTACTGGTCCAGGTCAATGTAGTTCTTCCGGAGGCCCTCGACCATGAGGTCCTCAGCCTCGGGCTCCATGTACGTCGTGACGAAGGACGCCAACTGGATATTACCCAAATGGACAAAGCAAACACAGAAAGGTTAGACGTGAGACCCAACACAGCGGATAGACCCGGCTACACGGACGTACGTTCATCTTGGGGTTGCCGTCGAGCGAGAGCTCGTCCTTGATGAGCTGGTGCGCCACGCGCGCGGGCACCGAGCGCCGCGGGAACTTGTCCGTGGGCACGCACGCGCACATGAGCGGGTGGCCGTAGAGCGGCTCCGAGTCCGACTGCACGTCGGCCGAGTAGTCGGCGCCAGCCGCGACGGTCGACGGGTACCGCTTGAGCGCGCCGTCGTGGCCCGCGGTCGGCTCGTGGTCCGGCTCGTGGAGGTTGCGGTGGCGCGTGATACTGGACGAGGAGACTTCCATGGCTGTGGGGGGTGGGTGTGGGTGTGGAGGCGAAGGCTGGAGGAGGTTGCACGAAGGTTAGATCCGTCGGGTCGGAGGCGAAATCCAAAGTGACTAGACGTCTGGACGAAGCACCATGGGCTCATCGATCGACCACACGAGACACGCGCCGCTGGCTGCCGCCCGCCTGTGGGTTCCACACGCTTCGTCCCCCTCTCACTCAACGGCCCGTTCTGCTTCGAAAGGGAACAAATCCTTCGCACTTCAACCATGCGTGCGTGCTTGCGTTTGGGGGCGTAAACTTCACCCTGTTTTGACGACGGAGGGATCCACTTCACGCTCAGGTTCGTCATGTTCCGCACCCTGCTTTGTCAAATCCTTCTGGGTCTCCCCTCGTTCTGTGGCGGCATGTCGCAGCTGGCCAGTCTCAGGACGGAGCAGCCTGACAAATCGAACCAACACAGAGAGAGAGAGGCCAACAAAATCCCGAGACACAAAACTTTTCTATTGCGATAAACTTAGTGGTAGCCGCCGCAGCCATTGCACCATGCGCGTGGCGACGCGCCACCGGCACGCAGCCAGCAGCAGCGTTCCGATAGACGCTCTCGGATTGCGCGTTAGACGCCAAAACCCACTGCTGGATCGCCCGGATCGCGGCCGAGCACCCCCGTGGGTTCGCGATGACGATGGCTGCGTCGCGTCGAGTTTACGTGGCTGCGCCGGCGCTCTTCTTCCGAATCTCGCCCTGCACCTCCTCCTATAAGACACAGTTTCGTGGGTTAGTTAAACTCATCCCTTTCCCATCATGTAGCATGCCATACAATCGCCTCTCGTACCTGTAAGCGCGAGAAGAACTCCTTCGAGTTGGAGAACTGCTTGGTCGAGCCTTCGATCTCCTTGCCCTTGGTGACGTTCTTGGCGTTCGCGATGCTCTCGAGCATCTTCTTCTTCTCGTACTTGTTGCCGAGCCCCGGATTGATCTTGGCCACGAGGCGCTCGTCGGCGTCGGCCTGCTTCTTCTCTTTCCGGCGCACGCGCTTCTTGGCGTTGCGCTGGGCCTTGCGCTCGTCCTGTGTCATCTCCTCCTTGGCCTGCAGCACGGCCTCGCCGCGCTTGCGCTTCTTCTGGAACACCTCCTCTGGCGCCTTGAGGTTGGCGTCGCTGACGCTGATGGGCACGACCTCCTCCATTGCGATGGCCGGCACGGACGGCTTGACTTGCAGCTCCTTGACCATGGGTTTGGGCGTGAACTGGTAGTTCGACAGCGCGTCGAGCTTCCAGCACAGGCTCTTGAACATGACCTCGATCTCCTCCTGGTCCTGCTTCGACTCGTCGTCAGCCTCGAAGCCCATAGCGTTCTTCATGTATTCCTTCTCGTAGATGTCGCCGAGACCCTCCTTCGACTTCTCCATCGACACGTCCACGAGCTTCTTCTTCTCGTCCTCCTCGTTGGGCGCGAACTTGCGGATCACATCATCAAAGTCATCCTCCAAAATACGCTTCTTGATCATGTCTTCCAGCGCGACCGACACCTCGACCGTAATCACGGGCGCGACCTTGACGGGGCGGTCATAGTCGAGCACGGCCTCAAGCAAACTGTTCTCCGGACGCGCACCGGACCGCACCTCACCCTTGAGCTCCCACGGCTTGTCCTCGAGCGCCTCCTTCTCGAGCTGCTTGATCTCCTGTTGTAACCGCTTGCGCTGGCGCTGGTGCGACGACATGATGCCGCGCTCAGCGAGGTCATCCTCGTCCACGCCCTCCTCCTCCTCCGGAGCCGATCGGTTAATCGTAGGAAACTCCTCTTCCTCCTCCTCCTCTTCCTCTTCCTCTTCCTCCTCCTCCTCGTCCTCCTCTTCCTCCTCGTCGTCGTCATCATCGTCGCCGCGACGCTTCGACTTCTTGACGTCCGGTTCTTCGAAAAAATCGTCAAACTTCATGTTCGCGGCGCCATCATCGTTGAGGTCCTCATCTTCCATGTCCTCGTCTTCGCTGTCGTCTTCGTCATCATCGTCACCGAGAGCTTCGTCATCGTCATCGTCCGCGTTGAGGTCGATGGCATCATCATCGTCGTCATCGTCGTTCTCTTCCTCCTCGGCGATACGGTCCATCTCGTCCCAGTCAAAGAAACCGTCCTCGGCCACATCGCGCGCCTTCTTAGTCTTCTTGGTCACCTTATTGGCCTTCTTCGCGGACTCCTTCTCTTCTTCCTCCTCATCGCTGTCCTTTTCGCTGTCATCGTCTGAGTCCGCGTCGTCCTCGTCCTCATCGACCTCGTCGATCACCTCCATCTCCTCTTCTTCGTCATCGTCCTCCTCGTCATCGTCCTCCTTCTCCTCCTTCTCGCTGGGGAACAAGCGGATCTGCTCGGGCTTCTTCTGGAAGTTGCGGATGCGCTTGCTCAGCTCCTCGAGCAGCGGCGCGTTCTGGAGCCGGAGCTGCTCCCAGATCTGGTCGGCGTCAAAGCCGTCCACGTAGAGCTGGTCCAGCGGCGTCGCGGCGGTGCGGCTCACAAACTGCGTGCAGTGGTCGAACACATGCTTCGTGAAGCCCTTGATCTCCTGCGCGATGTCCTCGGACGGCGTGAAGAACACCTACACGACACACACAGCAGCAACACGCGATGAGTCTCTCTTGTACTGGCATTTGCGTCGCCCACAGAGCGCCGTTGAGCACGCGCGTTGCGAATTCGCGCGCGACGATGGGCGCTGGATGCGTCCGTACCTCTGGGTGCTGCACGACCTTCT
This sequence comes from Pythium folliculosum, assembly GCA_023336295.1. Classification (NCBI taxonomy): domain Eukaryota; phylum Oomycota; class Peronosporomycetes; order Pythiales; family Pythiaceae; genus Pythium; species Pythium folliculosum. The sequence goes on along the minus strand of JAADWV010000007.1, from coordinate 124,319 downwards.
TCTGGAAGCTCTCCACGACCTTGGCGTCCATGCTGCGGCGGGCTCAGCGATTCAACTTGGCGCGAATGCTGTTTCGCTTCATGCACCAACCACCAACCGGTACAACAAGCACACAGCCAACAGAATTTGGCCGACGGCTTCAATAGAGCGCTCTATATGCAGTAACAGAGGTTACCATGTGGAATAGGAGGTGCTTACTCGTGCAACATTCGAACGACATAGATTGCAGGTTGCACGAATGTCAGCCCTTGAGAAAGAGTCACGTAAACCGATGGCGTAAAACAGAATCGATCGTCCGAGGTGCAAACTTCAATCGACTGATAAAACTCGATGCTATTGTTTGTATCTGATTCAAAAAGGTTAATAACTCTATATTTCTTGATTAATCATACTCTAGAACATGATTTAAAGTAGAAAGATGATACACAACACTTCCAAGAGGCTGATGACGAGTGACCGGAAACCTCCCGGTGTGTGTGTGCTGGTCGGTCTCCTTGACATCGTCGGTTCCCACGGCGGACTCAATCCGATTCGATCACAACAGGAAACTCCCTCTACACGGCACTTCCTCTCCACCCTCCCTTCCTAGTCACCATGGCTATTCGCTTCGACGGACGTGTCGCCATCATCACGGGCGCGGGCGCCGGCCTCGGCCGGTCGTACGCGCTGCTCTTCGCCTCGCGCGGCGCCAAGGTGTACGTTGCGCGTCTGTCCGCTCTTCTCTGTAGTCGCCCTGGATATTGACGTGTGAATCAATACAGTGTCGTGAACGACTTCGCCAAGGCCGCGGCCGACAAGGTCGTCGCGGAGATCAAGGCCAACGGTGCGTCTGCGCGAGTGTGAAAGGGTCGCTTTGGGTGTTTCGCAGTTGGCCTCACAACGCGAATGACGTACAGGTGGTGAGGCCGTTGGCAACTACGACTCGGTCACGGACGGCGAGAAGGTCGTGGCGACCGCCATTGAGACCTACGGCCGTGTTGACATCGTCGTGAACAACGCCGGTATCCTCCGCGACACGAGCTTCGTCAAGATGAACAAGGACAAGTGGAACGCCGTGCTCAACACGCACCTCCAGGGCAGTACGTGACAAGCAGCGTGGCTGGATGCCGCTTCTCGGTGCAATTGGTACTCACCGATCTTTCTCCGCTCACTCGTGTAGCGTACGCCGTGACCCACGCCGCGTGGCCCCACATGCGCAAGCAGAAGTACGGCCGTGTGATCCTCGTGACCTCGGTGAACGGCCTCTACGGCCAGTTCGGCCAGACCAACTACAGCTCGGCCAAGGCCGCCATGGTCGGCTTTGGCAAGTCGCTCTCGAAGGAGGGCGCCAAGCTCAACATCAAGGTCAACGTCGTGGCCCCGGGCGCCGGCTCGGCCATGACCGCGACCGTGATGCCCGAAGAGCTCGTGGCCAAGTGGAAGCCGGACTACGTGGCGCCGACCATCGCGTTTCTGTGCCACGAGGACGTGCCGTGCACGGGCTGCGTGTTCGAGAGCGGCGGCGGCTGGACCGCGCAGGTCAAGTACACGCGCTCGTACGGCCACTTCTTCGACCTGAGCAAGGACATCTCGATCGAGGACGTCAAGGCCAAGTGGTCGGCCATCACGGACTTTGGCAACGCTACGGACCCGGAGCTGGACGAGATCTCGCCGCAGATGAAGCAGATCATCGGCTCGGCCAAGTTGTAAACAGCGACGCATCAGCGACAGTAGCCTCCCATTTGCTCTTTCGACATACGGGCAGTCAACAACTGAAGCAAATACACAAACGTTGTTTGTTCGCGTTGGCAACCAAATGACTCATTTTGGCGATCTGGAGCCTGCTCCCTTCTAGAACCGTATTTTTCGAACTCGTAAATTACACCAGCCAGAATACCAAAACAAGGTTTACTTTTCCCCGCATGGGTTCAAAACGCGTCCTTCTTCTCCTGTTCCCCTCTCCGTTATTCTTTTCCGAGACAACCAAAAGGGAAGAAAAGCAACCCAGCACCCCCCACCACGATGATCCGCTTGAAGGCGAAGCAGCAGGAGAAGAAGGCGGAGGAGGAGAAGGCGGCCGCGGCCGCGGCCGCCGAGGAGAACGGCGCTACGGACGGTGCGGACGGTGTGGCCCCGGCCGTGGAGCCCGCCGAGAAGCCCAAGACCGTCAAGATTTTGGGTGTGGGCCGCGGCAAGCGCGCCGGCGCGAGCAAGGAGAAGAAGCGCACGCCCGGCGAGATCCGCATCCAGAAGGACATCGCTGAGCTAGACGGCGGCCAGGCCGCGACCGTCACGTTCCCGGACGCCAACGACCTCACGGTCTTCCACGTCAAGGTATGCTGTACATGGTGGCGCGTTTCTATCTGTGCCGGGGCACTAACGAATGACGAGTGGTGGCGACAGGTGTGCGCGGACACGGGTCTGTGGAAGGGCGCGACGTACGACTTTTTGTTCAAGATCCCGCCGGTACGCCGGTTCTGGTGTTGCGCTTGGTACAATGATGGGTGGATGCTGACCTGCCGGTGTGTATTGACGTAGATGTACCCGCACGAGCCGCCGAAGGTCAAGTGCCTGACCAAGATCTACCACCCGAACATCGACCTGGACGGCAACGTATGCCTCAACATCCTGCGCGAGGACTGGAAGCCCGTGCTGGACATCAACTCGGTCATCTACGGCCTCATCTACCTCTTCTACGAGCCGAACCCGGACGACCCGCTCAACCGCGAGGCCGCCGAGCTCTTCCGCAACGACCCGACGCAGTTTGCGAACCTGGTCAAGCGCTCGCTGCGAGGGTACACCGTGGCCGGCGTCCAGTTCGACGCGTTGATTTAGATCGAGCAGGGAGCCGAGGCGGCGGGCTGTCGTTGAGGACCCCACCGAGCCAAGCCAGGTCCTAGTGTGTCCAAGCAGCGGCTCCACGGTCGTAGCAGCAGCAGCAGCAGCAGAAGCAGAAGCAGTCATTTAGAGACAGGTACTCTCGCACTAACCCCGAACAAAAAATGAGAATGAAATCAACCACAGCAGACCCAACTTTCAGAGTCGAGCTACGCATCATGCTACAGGTGGTGGTCGCGGATCTCCTCGGGGGACACCGGCAGGTACCGCCGGATGAACTGGTGCACGCGCGTTGCATGCCGCAGGAACGGGTCCGGGAAGAAGCACACCGCGAGCGCGACGATAGCCTCCGTGAACTCGCTGTAGATCATCTCGAGGTTGTCCTCGAGGCCCGACTCGGCCTCCTGGACGTTGCTGAACACGACCGTCGCGTACTCGGCCGTGAACCGCGCCCGCAGCAGCTTGTAGTCGGCGATGAAGTCGTGCCAGTCCGCAAGCCGCATGAACTTGGTGAAACCCTGCGGGGGCACGACGGGTGGGGCTGCCTCCACGGTTGTTGAGACCGTAGGACTGACCGGTGTGCTACTCGTAGGATACGTCGTCGTGGTTGCGTAGGGCCCACCAGTAGAAGGGGAAGACGTGGTCGCGGTGGCCGCCACGACCGCAGCGCGCCGCTTGGCCGCTGCAGCCGCGAGTAGGTCCTTCTCCTTGGCGCAGTAGCGTCGGAAGATCGTGCGCAGCGTCTGCCCGTGGTCGCTGAGCGCCTTCTTGACGTCGCTTTTGTGGAGGATCTCACGGATCGCGCTTTGGTGTTGCTGCGCCGCCAACGGCAGGTGGTGCACTACGAGGTGCTCCACCCGCGCGCTCAGCGGCACGACGTGCGGCGCGAACTGCTCGTTGCAGAGCTGGAGCAGCACCTCGGCGACGTCGTCGGGCGAGAAGAGCTGCTCGTGGACGTAGCTCACGGCGCCGCTGGCGAGCTCGTCGTCGCGCAGCGCCGGCAGCACGCGCACGTCGCGCGGCAGGCGCAGCACCTTGACCACGTGCCACAGGTCGTCGAGGCTCGCGGCGTGGGGTGCGCCGGGGCGGTGCCGGCAGTAGAGCGCATGGCGCACGACGTGGCGCTTGCGCTCGAGCAGCGCGCGCACGCGCTGGAGCTCCTCCTCCGGGTGGTCTTCCACGCTGAAGAGCCGCGCGATCGCCTCGTTCTCGAACGTCACGCACTCGAACACGTCGCGACGGTCATCCTCCAGCGACAGCCCCGCAGCGCCACCGCCAGCCTCCGTGGTTCCCACCGCCGATGCCGCGTCGCCGCTCGTCGTCGTCGTCGTGGCAGTAGCAATGGCAGTGGTGTTGGTATCGGCGGTAAACTGACTTGCCAGCGTGCACGCGTGGTGCCACTGCGACGCGCGCAAGTCACGCAGGTGACGCTTAGCCGCCGCGAACTGGCCCGCGCGCTGCGATCCAGCACTTCGTACGACCGCGTGCACGCCTTGGACGGCCTGTACCAGCCGCGAGGCGTCGTCCAGCGAGAGCGCGCGCAGCTTGGAGTGCTGGAAGGACCAGTCGGTCGCGGGCGCCGTTGACACCGACCGTCGGCGGCCACCGGTCGGTGTCAGCGGCGCGTCACTGCGGTCGCGCTCCTTGGCCGAGGCCATGAGCGGCCCGCCGGGCAGCGGCTCGATGTGGAGCTGCAGCCGCGGCCGCATCGCGGTGATCGGCGTCGGGGTCGTCTCCGGGAGCGCCATAGGCGCCACAGCTGCAGCGAGCACGGCGCTCGCGCGCGGATCAACCGGCGCTCCAGCGACCACACCAGCCCCAGTGGCGGCGACACCGACAGAGGCGACGGGGAGGACGACTGCGCCGCCGGCCTCGGCGGCCACGATCTCGGCCTGGATGAGCTGCTGTGAGAGACGGTTCCAGAGGTCGTAGGCTGTCTTGAGGTGCATGAGCCCCTGGTCGATCTCCCGCGCGAGCGGCGCGTGGAGCCCGCGGTACGACGACACGCGCCGCGCGACCACCTGTATGCGCCGCTGGGTCGTTTGCTTGTGCAGCATCATCATACCTTTCGCCGGCGCTCGCTTGGGCTCGCGCGGCGCCGCCAAGCTCGAGACGTGGTCGCCGTCACCGTTCTCCGCGTCGCCGTCGTCGTCTTCCGAGTCGTCCGAGTCGTCGTCGCTGTTCCCATCGCTTGACGGCGCGGCCACCGCCACGGGCACGTGGATCTTCTTGAGCGTGTGCTTGCCGCCGGCGATGCCGCGGAACATGACCTTGTGGAGCACGCGGTTGCGCACGAACGCCGAGAGGTCCGTAGGCGAGAAGAGCAGCGAGCCGTACTCGAGCAGCAGCTGCCCGAGCGCGAGCAACACAAACGCGCGCGTGTGCTGCGGCGAGAGCTCGAGGTCGCGCGCCGCCAGCAGCGGCAGCTCGTCCAGCGCCACGGGGGCCGCGTCTTCGTGGAGCGCCAAGCGCGCGCTCGTGCTGCCGGCCACACGCGCGTGGTCGATGCTGGAGAACGCCACGCGGTGGCTCGTTGTCATCGTGGGGGACGCCGGTGGCGGTGGAACTGCGGCGTGCGGCACCACGGAGATCTCGCTCTGCTCCAGCATGCGCGAGCTGAAGAGCTTGGGGTGGCGCGCGTAGTGCTCGTCCTGGTGGTGCACGTTGCGCAGCGCCAGGTGGAAGTGTCTGACGAGCTCCTGGAGCCCCAGCGGTGCGTCGTGGTGATGCTGGTGCGGCTGCTCGGCAGCGGTGGCAGCGTCCGAGGGCTCTCCTTCGTGGACCGCGTTGCTGTGCGCGCCCGCGAGTGGTGGCGTCACCCCGGCGAGCTCCGACTTGGGCAGGAACAGCATGTGCGCGGTCGCGTCGCCCTCCACGCGCACGCGGATGCCATGGACGTAGTTGAGACAGTCGTAGAGTGGGATCTCGGCGCCGCTCGCCGCCTGGAGCGCAGTCACGCACTGTTGAAGCACCGAGCCTTCGACGGCGCCGGTGGCGCCTTGGAGACCCTGCTTTGGAGAGGAGACCGTGGGCTCGGGTGTGTGACAGGGCGCAAACTCGCTGTGCACGGGCTGCAGAAAGCCGACGTTGTGGAAGCCGCGCAGCAGCGATTCGAGCACAAGCGGCGGGAGGAAGGTGGCGGCCTCGACGCGAAGCTGGCCCTCGTGACCGACGAGCGCCTCGCGCCGCGGGCTGTCTTCCAGAAACGCGCTCGCCGACTGGATTTTCCGGTGGAGCCGCTGGATCGCGTCCTCGGCGTGTCGGCGGTCATTCCGGATCGCGAGGCTCTCGAGCTGCGCGAGGTCGCGCTGCACCGTGAGCTCCTCGATCGCCTTCTGGACGCCCGCGAGTTTGGCCTGGTCGCTCGCGAGCTGCTCCTGGAGCCGCGCCACGCGCGTCTCGACTGCGAGGCTCTTCCACGCCAGGAACAGGCGCGGCACCATGGCCTTGACCGAGCCGCCGAACCACGCCGAGAAGTACTCAATGTACTTTTTCGCATTCTATACGCCGCGGAGTACAATCAGTTCTGGATAGATAAGCAGAAATGTATCAAACCGAGCACGAATGTGACGCACCCGCTTGCTCACGACCGCGACCGAGTACCACTCGCGGAAGATCGTACGCACAAGCCCGACGCCGCACTGATCGAGGAAGTGGAGCAGCGTCTCGTGGACCTTGTCGATCTCGTACCTCAAAAAGTCGTTGCGCTCTTGGCGCCGCAGCCTGGCGGAGCACAAGACCAACGAGACACCAAGCGAGAGAACAAGAGTTAAGAGTTGTCAAGTAGTCCACACCCCTCACATGCCCTTTAGCGGGAGACGCACTGGTCTTTGCGCAGCGACACGAGGATCCGCTTTTGGTTCTTGACGATCGCGTAGTACGGCAGTGGCGGCGCTGGCGGTAGAGGCGATGCAGCGCCGGCGCGCGGCGCGTAGATCGATTGACCCAACTCCGAGCTGAGCACGTGCACGATCGTCGCGTACGGCCCAAAGTGCTCGGCCATATCGTCTTCACGTCATACAACAACAAGATGAAACCAAACGAGCGTCAGGGTCCATAGCATCCAGGGGGTTTTCCGGGCAGCCTTTGACGCACCAAAGATCTTGCAGGCAAAAGCCGTGACAACGTCGTTGGGAGAAGCAACGTGGGCGGTCAGGCGGTAGAGCTCTCGAAACGCGACCTCCGCGTGGAGCACTGGCATCATCAAAAAGCCAAACCGTGTGAGCCCAGGCTCGATGATATGTTAACCACTCCCACGTACCGATGGATTTGTAGAGCCCGCGCTCGCGCTCGAAGCGGTCCATCCACGCGGCCGCGAACAGCTCCGTGACCGCGGCCTGGTTCGACTCGGCGCGCGGCGACGCGTCCACGGCGTCGTCGAAGCCCCGCACGGCTTCGTGAAGCGGCACGATGGGCGGTGCGCGGCTCTCGCGGAAGCGCGCCGCCCGCGAGCGCGACGACATGCCTGGAGCGGCCTTGACTCGCTGCCTGGGCGAGCGACGCGGACTTGTTTCAGCGTCATTATCATGACACGATTGCTGTTGGTGCTGATGACTCTGAAGCTGAGGGCCAGAGCCAACAGACTCTTCCTCTAGCCGAGCTGGTCGCAGACGCGCGAGCCGCAACGACCGGTTTGGCGCGAAAGCGTCGGCGACGGCCATGGTCGCAGCGTGGTCCTTCTGCTGCTGCAGCCGGCGGTGGCGCGGCGAGGCACGCGGTTCATCGCCGCCAGAGCTGGTCTGTTCGTTGGTCTGGAGTCGCGGGACGCGGATATTGGCGGCGTTGATGCCGCGCGCGAGCCCGAGCCCGTCGTGGCGAGCGTGCGGCTTGGCGGCGGCAGGCTGCGTGGGCGTCGCGCCCGTGTGGATCGAGAACCAGCCGTCCGGGACCGCCGGCGCAGGCGGCGAGGGCGCGTCCACAATCCGCCGCATCGTGGCGGGCGTGTGTGGCTCTTATTCAGAGAGAAGGTGATGCGGCGGCGCGTCCGACGGACGCGGCATGTTCAAGCACGCGCGAATGCCCCGGATGGTCGAGTTCTTGTTCTATCGCGTGACGTTTCAGGCTCACTAAGTTCGCATCTGACATGTGAGACTTTGGCTGTTTGGATGGACCATCACTCTTCGGTGCTTGTCATGTTCCTTTCCAGGAGCTCCAAAGAAGGCATTTGGGTTGTGTCGCCAACAAGGCGAAATAGTATGTGTGGGCGCGCGCGCTGTACGCTGCACCGCGAGGAGATCGCGCAGATGGCGGGCGTCCCGACGGACAAGTTCGTAGATGGCGATAAGTGTACGCTGCTCTCCCTACTCGTGGTCCCGATGTACCATGGCGTCTTCGATGGATGGGGTCTCACCTCCTCCGTGTGTGTTGGATGTGTAGACCGACCGTGTGAGAATATGGGACCAGGGCGCTACGGCCCCGTCACGTTCCGTGCGCCGGACTCTACGCAGCGTGGCGGTATTGGCGCTGGCGGCGAGAAGCGCGACAGCGCGAAGCAGCCCAAGCTCCAGGCCATGCGGGTTCGTGGCGTCTGAGTGGGATGACCATCAATGCTGGGATGCGTGACGCGTTCATCTTTGTGTAGTGGGGACTGATCCCGTCCTTCACCAAGCCACACGCGAAACCAGACCATTTCATCATGTTCAACGCGCGGTGAGTGTTACCTAGTATATAGGATCCGCAGAGCATCGTGACGAGCTGACGCGGTTTGGCTTTGGCTCACCAGATCCGAGAGCTTGCACGAGCGACCAGCGTTTCGACGGTTGCTTGAGACGAAGCGGTGCGTGATCTTCAGTGAGGGCTACTACGAGTGGCACCAAGTGGACAAGAAGGAAAAGCAGCCGTATTACATTCACCGTACGACGGGCCCGCTGAAGGTACGTACCCGGCCGAGACTGCTATTTGAGACCGACACTCACTGGTCTCACGTCGCGCGCTGCAGTTCGCAGGCCTGTACGACTCGTGGATCAACAACGAGGGCGAGACGTCGTATTCATACACGATTCTCACGACGGAGATCCCACCGCGAATGGCGTGGATGCACACTCGCATCCCAGTGAGTGCGATTGAGCGCGTGCTTTGAGCCTTCCGTGATGCGCACTAACGCCATTGTTTTCAGGTCATCCTGACCGACGAAGGCGCCAGTCGCTGGATGTCCGACGCGAAATTCGACAGTCTGCGCGACCTCTTGGTTGGCTACACAGGGGATGATCTCGTGTGGCATCCAGTGGATAAGCGAGGTAGCCGCTCAGTGCGCTACGCTATGTGTATTTTCCATTCTGACGCTCATCTGGGGAATGGTGGAACAGTCGGGTCCACGAAGTTCCAAAGTGAAGACTGTACCAAGAAGGTCGACATCAAGCACGCCGGTACGTTCCCAAAGCTGCAGCCGCTTCGTACTCTCAGCTGATTCGTTTCGTTGACGACCGCCAGCGAGCATCACGTCATTCTTCAGTACGACTGCGTCCAAGGATAAGGATTATCCCGAGAAAGGCCTTCGTGACAGCCAAGACGCCCCTCCAGCGGTGGAATCGGGTCCATCGCCAGCATCGCAATCTGACTCCACGAAAACTTCTCAGAGCGAGCCGGCGAGTGGCTCCCAAGACACTGCTAACGCCGTCGGCTTGAAAGAGGAGCTAACGCCAACGCCAGCGCCGGCTCCGCCACGACTCCCGCCGACGGCGGCGACGCTCTCTCCAGCGCGCGTCAAGCCAGAGCGCCGGGAGGAGTTCCGCTCGCCTATCAAGTTCCTCTTCCAGCAGCAGCACATGGTGCAGCAAGCGGAGGAGATCATGGCGGCATCCAAGGGCCTGCCGCCGCCAGATTCCTCTGTGACCTCGTCGGCTCCGTTCGCGCAGATGGGTACAAAACGGTCGCTATCACCCAATCACCCACGGGCATCACCCAAAAAGGCCAAGAAGAGCGCCCCATCACCCAAAAAACCAGTGACCAACAAGCCGGCGCAACGCGGCACGCTCCTGGCGTACTTCCAGCCCAAGTCCTAGATTAGTGCAACCTGTAGTACACGGTGCGATTCCCTGTGTTACCTGGTACGTCGTGGTCCCTGACCTCCCTGCGAAGAGCTCTTTTCACGAGGTGAACCAAAACAACCGCGAGCCGTGACGCCATCGCCTCCGCGTGGGCCGTGAAAGCAATCAAAAAGCGGCACCGCCACCGACGCGTACCGCTCGTTCTGGCCTCGCAGACTCCGGTTTGACCACCGACCGCATCGGTAATTAGGGAGACGCTGCGCGTGGACCCCAACAGCTCGCCGCCATGGAGATGAACAAAGGAGAAGCCGAGAAATGCCGCGACATCGCCAAGAAGTTTTTGCGCGAGGGCAAGTGGCGCCAGGCCGTCAAGTTCTTCGAGAAGTCGCACCGCCTGTACCCGCTCGCGGGCGTCGAGGCCATGTGCGAGCGCGCCAAGGCCGAGCTCGCGAAGGAGGAGGCCGGTGGCTCGCGCCCGTCGTCGGCGAGCTCCTCGAACGGCGCCGAGGGCGTGCGCCGGCGAGAGACCGCGTCGAGCTCGGCGTCCGCAGAAGAGCCCCTGCGGCCATTCACGCAGGACCAGGTGCAGATCGTCAACAAGATCCGAGCGTGTAAGACGCACTACGACGTGCTCGGCGTCTCCAACACCGCCGACGACGCCGAGATCAAGAAGGCGTACCGGAAGGTGAGCCGTTAGGCATCTCGTTAGTCTCGCGTTCGTTGTGGTGGTTGTCTCACCACTTGCTCGTTTTGTTCGTTGGTTGATGCGATATTCAGCTCGCATTGAAGCTCCACCCCGACAAGAACAGCGCGCCAGGCGCTGAAGAAGCCTTCAAGGCCGTGGGCAAGGCGTTTACGATCCTCAGCGACCCGGACAAGCGGGCCCACTACGACCGGTATGGCGACCGCGCACCAGAGCAGACGCAGCGCACAAATGCGCGCCGGTACCACCAGCAAGACGACATCAGCCCTGAGGAGATCTTCAACATGTTTTTCGGCGGCGGCTTCCGGCCGAGACAACACCGGCCGCACCCGCAGCAACAGCAGCGCCAGCGCCAGGCCGAGGCGCAGGACCAGCGCACGACGTTCATGCAGTTCCTGCCGCTGCTGCTGATCTTGCTGCTGTCGCTGCTGTCGATGCCGACGCAGCCTGAGATGCCCTTCAGGTACGATCCAAGCGTTTGGAGTCTGGGAAGGTGGGTTATGGACGCACGGACTGATCTTGTTTTATCGTCCCTATCCCACACAGCATGCACGCGACCAAGCAGTTCAACGTGCAGCGCGCGACGCAGATGAACAGCGTGGCCAAGGGCATCCCGTACTACGTGGAGCAGGACTTTGAGCGCAAGTACACGAGCCACTGGCGGGACCTGCTCCACGTGGAGCAGTTGGTTGAGCAGCACCACATGGCGCGGCTCCACGAGAGCTGCGAGAACGCCAAGATGAAGCAGAAGCGCATGATCTACCGCGCGCGCAACTCGAACAGCGACGACCGCGAGGCGCAGATGCGCGCCGCGCTCGAGATGAAGATGCCCTCGTGCGACCAGCTCAAGGCGCTGCGGCGGTCGCGCAACCGCCAGTCCTAGCCTGTCGGTCGGACCCAGCGTCACTCCCCCAGTGTCCTCTCTACTGGCCACTCGTGGGTGCATGGAGAACACGAGAGGGAGTGACAGAGCGTCAGAGCAGCATTGAGTTTTGAGCAATAGAGCGAATCCCCTTTGGTAGTCATCCCCATGTCCGAGTTGAAGTTTTTTGGGAGGGATCCACCCAGTGTACCATGTTCACGGTACACCCACGCTCTCTGAGTTTTTGGCTCGGGCTTCTGAACAGAGCGCTTCCCCGTTGGCATAATAGTCCAACACACAAGAGAACCGAAGAGCTCCAAAATCACACGGAGTTCTCTCTCTCTCTCCCCCCTCTTCCCCTGGTCGTGGACAGCTACTGTAGCTCCCCTCCGATGGCGACCAACGAATTGGCCGCGATCCTCGCGCGGCGCCGCGCCAAGGAAGGCGGCGCGGACGCCGCCACGCCCGCGTTCTCCAGCAGCACGAGCAGCGCCGAGCCTACGGCCGTCGGCAATGCCGCCGCGCCGCCCGCGCCGTCCAAGGGCGGTTCGTCGATCGCCGAGCGCATCGCGCGGCTGAAGGCTCAAAGCGCGGCGGCGGGCGGCGCACCGGCGCCCGTGCCCGTGCCCATCGCGACGAGCCGCTCGTCGTACTCGGCGCCGTCGACACCTGCTGCTCCCGCTGCGAGTGAGACGCCCGCGGCACCGTCGCCGTGGGCCAATGCTACGACGTCGTGGTCGGCTCCGGCAAGTAGCAGCGAGCCAGCGGCGGGTGAGAATGCCGCGCCGGCCGAGTCGCCCGGGGCGAGTAACCGCCGCACGTCCGACCGCATCCAGCAGCTCCAGGGCAGCCTCGGCATCAACGTGAACCCGTTCCGCGCCGGTGGTCCTCCGTAAGTGTGCTTCGGCCTCATTGCTGGCGAAAGGAAGGTTGCTGATGCAAATGATATGTTTGTGTATGATAATGTAGCGGAGGGTTCCGGAAGCCATCGGGCGGCCACCGCGTGGAAGAGGAAGAAGGCGGCGAGCGTGCGATCATGACGACGGGCGACCAGTACGCGCACGCGCACGGCCACATGGGCATTCGCATGCCCGGCATGGGCGCTGCGATTCCGATGCCAGGCCTGGCCAAGGCCGGCACGCGCATCCCGGGCATGGCCTCTGACCCCGCGACGGCCGAGGCAGAGGAGGCCGCGGCCACCGCGTCGCTCGAATCGTCCCACGTACGTCTGGTGCAAAGTATTCGGGGTTTTGGTTGGCGTTTCGTTTCCTTATGCCTCGATTGTTGGGGTTGCAGACCACAATGTCCAGAGTCACAGGTCCCAAGCGTCGCGGCCCAAGCCGCGCCCCGCCCGGTGCCTTCCGGGTAAGACTCTTTATTGTCAACTGTAGCTTTTTGCGTTGTGCGAATCATCTCTGATGGGAACGAATTGCACGATTAGCTCCCAGGTGCGGCGATTCCGGCCGCGGCTTCGGCGTCGGAGCCCGTGGAGGCGACTGCGCCAGTCGACGCTGAGCCAGTTGCTGCGCAGGATTCCTCGCAAGGTCTGTTTGGTGGTCCATCGACGCAGGCCTCGTCCAGTGCCGATCTCGTTGGCGGCGAGTCGACAACACCACACGCCAGCGGCCCTGTGGCTGCAACTGCTCCACCCGCTGCCGCTCTGTTCCAGACTTCACAGCCCGTGGCGACACTGGTCCAGCCAGAGCCGACACCAGCGCTGTTCTCCAGCGAGCCGAGCGTCGCAGCCTCGATGAGCAGCCTCACCATCTCGGAGCCCGAGGCGCTCAAACCGGCGGAGACGCCCTCCCTCTTTGGAGGAAGTGCTACGCTTGTGGAACCCACGCCAGCTCCGAAGCCGATCACCTCCACGTCTGTTGCCCCTGTTACGGCTGCTCCAGCTCCCGTGGTTCGCGGAGCCTCCCTCTTTGGATCGGGCAGCGCCGCTAACGACGGCGAGTCAAGTGAGAGTGATTGGTCGGATGACGAAAGCAGTAAGCCGAAGTCGGCGGCAACGGGATCCCTGTTTGGAGCACCCGCACCAGCTGCCGCACCCGCGCCCACTCCTGCACCGGTACCGACACCCACACCCGCTCCCGCTCCAGTGGCGGCCTCGTCTTCCAGCAGCCTGTTCGGTGGACCGGACGACCACAATGACTTGTTTGGCGGTCCGGCTGCGCCGGCACCGGCAAGCCAACCGACTCCAGTGGCCCACACGGCCTCGGCCAACAGCCTATTCGCTCCACCGCCCACGGCAGCTGGAGTCGCCGCGCCGATCAAGCCCCCGGCACAGTACAGCTCGCTGTTTGGCGCCGATGACGACGACGACGACAGTGACGACAGCGACGATGAAGGCGGGCTCTTCGGCACAGGCCTCCCGACGTCTCGATAAACCGGTCGACACTCGAACGCAGTAGCGCCCTCTTGTTCCTGTGTAGGCAGGCATGTGGGCATCCATGGCCCACATCCCATTGTCCTCGAGAACATATACCGTCAACTCGTCGTGATTGCATTGCTGTTTACTTTTGTTCTTTGTGATATCCTATGCCTCTACTCCTCGTGCCACCGTTTTACCACATCTGGAACGGCGCGAGCTTGTCCGTGTTGATGTAGAGCATGTCGTCCTGCTTCCGGTAGCGGCCCCAAAAGTACGCCTTGGCGCCGCCCACGACGCCGTTGAAGCCGCGCGCCTTGATCAGGCGCTGCACCGGGTGGTACGCCGGCGAGTCCGTGTGCAGGAACGTCTTGCGGTTGCGCGCCTTGTTGTACACGAGCATGGGCGAGACGCTGCTGAGCGAGCCGTCGGCCTCCACCGCCACCTGGATCTTGTAGATCTCGCCGAGCGCGCCGGACGCGGCGCCCTCTTCGCTGCCGGTCATACGGATCACCGCCTGGTAGGGCCACTGCTGCGTCTTCGACGCCGGCTCGTCCAGCTTGACGGGCAGCCACGCGTCGTCGCTCGCGGCGCTGGCCGCCTCCGACTCGCTCGGGCGCTCCGACTTGGACTTGCCGCCCACGGTCATGAGCTGCACCGCGCCGCCCTTGGCGGACGCCTTGGCGCGCGCCTTGAGGTCAGGCGTGCTGCTGTCTGTAGCTTCCTCCTCCTCGTCTTCGTCGGGCTTGTCGCTGTTGGCGAGCCCGAGCTTCTGCATGTACTTCTTGACGCGCTTGAGCGGCACGCGCGCGTACTTGTCGCCGTGCGTCTTGATCTGGTCGTGCACGCGCTTGTACCCAAAGTCCTCGTGCGCGAACTTGATCGCCTTGATCAGCGCGATGAGCTCCTCGGCGTCCACGGGCTCCACCGCCGCGGGCACATCCTCAACTGTCGCCTTGTCCGCCATTTCCTCGTACGTTTGGACCCGCTCAACCCACTAACGGATGGATCCGAGTTAACTTGTCACTGTCCCCAAGTAAGTGAACTCTGAGATGGTGGTACAGTACTGTACCCTCGTACTTTCGCGAGTGGGCCCCGTACGATCCCAGTGTTTTTTTCCGTTTTTTTCGTTTGTTGTCCGGATCTCCGAATTGTGTGTTGTTGGCCCCGAGAGCTGAACTTTCCGTGGGACGCCGTCACTGAAAGTGCCCCCTGGCCGACTGACGCCAGTGCGAACGAGAGACTAAACGGCGACGGTCTTACTCGGCCATGAATCACTGCCAGCGGCAGTGCCACGGGTCGATGTGCTCCGAGCACTGCTCGTGGGCTCTGGAAGCATAAAGAGCACTGTGCATAGATCGTCTGCACTTTCAACGCCAAAGAGCCGCTCGCCTGCCATCTCCACTCAAGTCTCTACGTAGACTGGACTGGTGGTTGGTGGGATATGCTGAGGCGATGAGATGTGGCGTTCCGAAGGCGAAGGGGGAGTAAACACTGCCGCCACGCACCGCGCCACCACCGAACCCAGGAGCTTCTCGCATTTCTGCACTGGCGACTGCCTGTTTGTGCCTTTCATGTCGCGCTCGCACCGTCGGCCGCCCAGCTCACGGCTGCCATTGGGCCGCCCGAGCGTGTCAACTCGCACGCGACGTTGGGCTTCTTTGACTGGCATGAACCAGAGCACGATTGCGACGCGCCACCTCCCACGACGGCGAGCGACTGGGGAACAGCCAGTCACAGCCAGCCCACGTCACCATGATTTTTTTCACTCACGATGGTGGTGTGCTCTGAACTCCTCTGGTTTTCCTTCTGCCAGGTCATGTTCTTATACAGGGAGGAGCCTGGAAGCCGGCATCCGCTTTCGCAGGTCCCACCAGCGTTGGCTTGTGGGTGGGTTGTTTGTTGTTGGTGGTTTTTTCTTGGTCGTTTGGAGCGTGATCCCCGACCCCTTGCGCGCGCCACAGCGTGTCCCGAAGCATCCCTCGTTGAACTGCGAGACTTTATGCGATGGTTCCGCACGGGAGCGTTCGCTCCGTTCTTTCGGTCTTCTGTCGAGTGTGTTGTCGCGAGCAAGAGCAGGCGTGCAGAGAGCCTTCGCCAAAAGCGCGGAGCATCGATCGATCGGCGGAGAGGAGCGACTCGCGCTCATTCTCGGCAGCCTTCCTGTGGGACTGACTGACTACGGTTCCCTCCCTATCCCCGCACACTCGCATACACCCGCGTCGCGGAGACTACAGTCCCTCCCTCCCTCGTTCCCTTCGTCCCTGTCCGCCACTCCGTCGCGTGCCGGGACTTGAGGGGAATCACAACACCACACTCTTCCGGGAGCGAGTCGGCGTCTAATAAAGCACGGTCTTTCCGCGCGACGTCGAGGACGTTTCTCCAGAGACTGGTAGCGGGCTCCTGGACATCGACACATCAGTCATCTCTGGCGTTCGCCCCCCACACGACTTTTCCCCCACCGGGCGGACTAAGCTCTGAGGCGCTCGCTTCGGCTCATCTCTCGATCGCACGATGCCCAAGCACAACTACGACGACGACGATGACGACCTGCTCATGGCGCTCCAGAGCATGGAGCCGTGCGGCAACTGCGGCGCCGACGGCGCCAAGATCCCGTGCATGAGCGGCTGCGGGTCCATCTTCTACTGCTCGCGGGTACGTCACGCGGCGATGGATGGGATGGATAGACCGCGCGGTCTATCGATCGATCCTGAGAACAGGTTCTCTGACGTGTTCGTTCTCTTGCTGGTGATTTTTGCGTAGGAATGTGGCATGCACCACGCGTCAGCCCACCGACTGCGGTGCCGTAATCTGCGCTGCTCCAAGTTCAACGACTCGGACTGTACGTGTGTTTAGACGCATCGGTCTATCTGCACGGAAGGGAACGAGGGACTAACGCTGGGGTTACGTTTTTTTTCTTTTTCTCGTAGCCGAGTCGGGCTCGGATTCCGGCGAGGATTTCTCGGACGACTCGGACGAGTATGAGACCGACAGCGACGAGGACGACGAGTCCGAATCGGAGGAGGAAGAGGAGGAGGTCAAGCCCAAGAAGTCGAGCGGCGGCAAGAAGGGCAAGGGCAAGGGCAAGGGCAAGAGCAAGAGCAAGCGCAAGCTCACGCGCACCGAGAGCGGCATGGCCGGCGACGGCAGCGCCATCATGGTGGACTCGGAGATTGAGCGCCGCATCGAGGAAAAGATCATGCGCCGCCTCAAGAAGCAGGAGGAGAACCGCATTGCGCAGGCCATCGAGCAGCGCATGCGCGAGGAGAAGGCCAACTGGCGCGACGACGAGATGAACCGCATCATCATGGAGATGCGCGAGCGCATGCAAAAAGAGTTTGCCGGCTCGGACTTTATGTCGCAGTTTGTCAAGAAGAACGGCCACGGGCTCGAGTCGCAGAACAGCTCGGACATGCTCCAGGCGTTCCAGGCCGCGGCGGCCGCCGCCGGCGCCGGCATGACGGCGCAGGACGCCAACCCGCAGGCCGAGGGCAAGGAGTCGGCCGCGCTCTCGGCCGCGCAGGAGGACGCGCGCGCGCGCGGCATGTCGAAGGAGTCGTCCTGGAACAACGCCTGCCGCGACTTTGAGGCGCTCCGCGTGGTCGTGTGGAAGCACAGCTTTTTGCCGACGCTCGTGTTTGCCAAGAACCCGCGCTCGGGCATCTGGAACTCGCTCAAGGAGATTGACGGCGACGAATCGTTTTCGCACATTGCCGAGGGCGACGCGCTCATCTCGATCAACGGCCGCGACGTGGACGAGAACGTCCAGACCGAGCAGGACCTCAACGACGTGTTTGCGGCGTTCGCGTCGCCGCTCATCCTCAAGTTTGAGGCGGCGGACCCGTACAACGGCAAGGTCCACGACTACACGGTCACGTGGTCCAATGGCCCGCTCGGCGTGACGCTCAAGGACGACTGCACGAACCAGAAGGTGCCGATCGTCAACCGCCTCACGAAGAAGTCGGGCTCGGTCGCTGTCAAGCAGAACATTGCCATTGGCGATGTGCTCGTCGCGATCAACAACATTGACACGATCCAGCTGGGCTGCTCGCTGTCCATGTCGATCCTCAAGAAGGTCCAACTGCCGGCCAAGCTCAAGTTCCGCGGTGTCGGTGGGCCCAACGGCGCCACGGGCGGCGTCGAAGACGAAGACGGCGACGCCCACAAGGCTGGCGCCCCGATCTCGACGAGTATGTCGCGCCCGGCGACGTATGTGGTTAACTGGGGCGAAGGTCCGCTGGGTCTCACGATCATTCCCGGCATGGAAGAGGAGGATTTGCCTGTGATCAAGAAGGTGACGGGAACCGGCACAAGCGAAGGCATCGAGAGTGCGCAAGTCGGCGACTTTTTGGAGTCGATGAACGACATGTCGACGACAGGTATGGCGTTCGAGGACGTTGTATCGTACCTCAAGTCAGCGCCCAAGCCCGTAAAGCTGCTCTTCCGCGCCGCCAACGGTGAAGAAGAGGCCCTGCCGGCTCCCCCAGTTCTGGAAGTGTCGCGGACACCGAGCAAGACGTCCGTGGCGTCCATGCCTGCCTCGCAATCGTCGCCGGCACCGTCCCCGCCGAAGAGCTACTCGGCCCCGGCGATGCCCACGCCGCCTGCCCCAGCCCCCGCGCCTGTGGCTCCATCCCACATCGTCCACGATGAGATGCGTGACAACTACAAGGTCGTTTGGGGTGATGGACCGCTGGGTCTCACCATCGACGCTCGCGAGGACACGCCGACCGGCGCGTACATCAAGCGCATCGCGTCCACCGGCGCGGCGTCGCGTCTGTCGCAGGACTGCATCGGCGACTACCTCACACACATCAATGACATGGATGTCGGCCGAGTTGCATTCCTCGACATTGTCACGAACCTCAAGAACGCCCCGCGGCCCGTGACGCTTTTTTTCAAGCGGCGAGCGGACTCGGCCGATAAGCGTGGCTTCGCGCAGTCGTCGTCGTCCGTGCCAACGAGCTACTCGGCGGCCGCAGCACACCAGCAGCGTGGTCGTATGTCCGACACACCGACGCGTGGCCGCAAACCCTCGGCCCACGAAGAAGCCGGTATCCACTATTACAACGTCGTGTGGCAGGACGGCACGCCACTCGGTCTCTCGCTGCGCGGCGGCGACAACACGAGCGACTACCCGTACATTACGCGCGTGACTGGCAACGGCAGTGCCGCGCACTTACCCAACTCGGTCGTGGGCGATCGCCTGGTCTCTGTGGACGGTCGAAGCGTCCACGTGCGGGACAAGACGTTCGACGAGGTCATGACGATGCTGAAAAACATGCCCAAGCCCGTCACACTCAAGTTCCAGGCGAGAACCGACGACCAGCAGCCCCGCGCTGGATCGTCGGCGTACGTGAACGCACCCCCGCCGATGGAGCACCAGCAGAGCGCATCTCGTCACAACCCTCACCAACTGCAGCAGCAGAGCTCCCACACGTGGCGGCAGCAGCCGGGTCCCCCGCAGTACCAGCAGCAACAGTCGTATGGCCACCCGCCGCCGGCGCCGTACGGGCAGCCCCAGTCGTCGTCGTCGCTACCCACACCGGGTACCCTCTTCGCGTCATCGCTTGTGCGCCAGAACAGCAACCTGAGCCGGAGTTTCGTCACCCCGGCAGGCGGTGCACTGGACGCCTCGGCGGGCAACGAAGACAAGTTCGCCAACATCCAGTCCCCGTTCCTCGTGCAGAACAAGCTCTCGACGGGCCGTCGGCAGAAGATGCTCAAGGGCTTGAAGAAGTAATCCAGAGCGCACTCGTGCGGCGAGCTCGTCGAGAACGTGCACGTCAAATTAGGTTTGATTTAGTGAAGATGGAGTGGATGCCAAGCGAGGCGTACTGGACCGGACGCCCACGCCGGGAGGGGGTGTATTGCGGCCCCTGACGAGTGGCGTGTTATTTGTGCGCGGTGGGGACGGATCGGAACGAACGCATCGCGAGAGACGGGGAGAAGGGAAACGAGACGGGTGGGAGAAGCCTTGGGAGACAAAAGTGCGGCGTGTGGGAAGCAAGCACGCCATTATAAAGACACTGTTTTACTTTTTTTTTGTTTAGTTTGATTGCACACTCCCCGAAAGCAAGCTTGAATAATAGAAAAAACCGCGGGAAAAGTATTGAAAGCACATGGGCGCCTCAGTCCTGCGTTCAAAACACGCCTAGGCTCAGTTCATCTCATCCCCTCGACTCAACTCTTTGTGTTGCTCTCCACTCGCACTGTATTCCATTTCGATAAATGGTCCGGTGTCCAGGTAAAAGTGTTTCTTGCGATGACAGTGACCGCATTGTTTCTTATTCAGGGGCCGCGCAGTGCGGGAAGAACGCGTGCCACCGCGTGTCCACGACGCTGGGCACGACGCTGTTACGAGAAAACACAGCATACACACCGTGAGACAATGCCCGCGAGCCTCGGCATGTAGGTGAGAGAGAGGGGCGCATCGTACCCATAGCGCTTGCGCAGCTCGGCCTTGAGCTCGGTGCCGAACTGGGTCCGACAAAGTTCAAGTGTCAGCTTCAAGGCCGGCTCGCTACAAGCATCCAGCGGTGGCAGTGAGGTACCGTTTCGATCGCGGCGGTCTGCGCCGCGTGGCGCTGCTGCTGCGCGGCGCTCGCCTCCTTGAGCAGCGCGAGCTCGTCGCGCTGGTCGTCGATCACGCCCTGGAGCTCGCTCGTCTGCGTCGTGAGGTTGTCGATCCGCGTCGTCAACACTTTCTGTCACGATCAAAGGGGGACAGCGAGAGAGGGACGTCAGTCAACCACACTACGAGGGTGACGACACGAAAGCGCTACAAACGCACCAGCTCGCCCTCGTGCTGCTGCTGCATGGCCTCGTATCGCTGGAGCTTGGCGAGGCACTCGTCCTTGTACCTGTCGCAAGGTCTCACGTCAGCCTTCCCAGCGAATAAAAGGCCACTGAACACGACGACGTACGCCGAGTGCATCGCGCGGCTGAGCTCGGCCTCGCCCTTGCGGAGCTGCGCCTCGTAGCCGGCGCACACGCCCGCGAGCTCCTCGACGCGCCGCAACCCGACGGCGCGCAGCGCGCTGGATTCGAGGCAGCGTCTCGCGCCGTCGGCTGGCTCGCCCTGGCGCTGCATCGCGCTCACCTGGGCCTCGAGCTCCCGTACGACTTCGTCCTCCTTGGCGCGCTGTGCGGTCTCCTTGGCGTCGCTCGTGGCGGCGCCGCGCTGCAGCTCGCGCTCCTGGACCGTCAGCGCCGTCATCGCCTCGAGCAGCTCGAGCAGGAACTGCTGCGCCTCGACGAACTGGCGCTTGTACGCGTCCAGCTCCTGGAACACGAACGCCTGGACGCTGTCGGCGCGCGCGCGGTCGGCCTCGAGCCGGCGCAGCTGCTGCTGCTGCGTCGCGAGGTGCGCGTGCACGTGGAGGAGCTGGTCCAGCACGTGCGACTTCTTGAGCAGCCGGAAGTAGAGCTCGGTGGAGATCGGAGCGGAGAGCGCTGGTGCCAGTGCCGGCGCTGCCGGTGCTGCTCGACTAGCGGAGGCTGAGGAGGAAGGAGAGGGGGACAGGAGCCGCACGCTGCGGTCGCTCACGGCCGCACACGCCGTGGAGGAGCAGCGAGGCGACGCGCGCTTGCTGCCGAGCGCACTCCCAGAGACGGACGGGCTGGTGGTCTTTCTTGTGGACGCCGTGGTCGACGACGGCGAGTAGCAGGCGGAGGAGGAGGGCGACGTGGTCAGCGAGGAGGAGGAGTTGGCGCGCTGGGCCGAGGGCGGTCGGCTGGACTTCACCGGAGCAGGAGGGAGCGCCGTGTTGACCGTGAGGTTGGTCGGCGGTGCGCGCTTGGTCGGCGCGACGCCCGACGCCTCAGGCGCCGGAGACGCGTCCACGGGCGAGACCATGCTCGTTCCTACGCTCGCAGCTTCCGTTTGGTTTTCGTGCGGGTGAACGCGGCAGGCAACGACAAAAGCAGCAAACGACACTAATTATATATGCTGGTAGAAATGGGATCCTAAAGCTACTGCTTGTTCTTGCTGGCGAAGAACGCGTCGAGCTTCTGGCGCTTGGCGGCCATGGACGCTGCGACGTCGTCCGCGTCGCGCTCGACTTCCTCGGCCTTTTTCTTCGTCTTCTTGCTGCTGTCCTTGGTCTTGGCGGTGCCCTTGGCGGTGGCCTTGGTGATCGCCGCCTTCTTTGAGGCTTTTGTGGTCGCGCGGAAGTCCGTGGTGCCCAGCGCCGCCGGCAGCGTCGTGGCCTGCTGGAGCGTGCCGTTGGCGGCCTGCGCGCGCAGCCGCTGGACCTTGGCCACGTACGCGTCCATGCGGAATTTGCGCTTGAGCCCGGCCTCGTTCATGTACCGCACCTTGCCGAAGATGGGCCGCTCCTTCCAGCCCTGGTCGTGCTTGCTATCACACAGCGACAATCAACACCGTGAGCGACAGACTCCCCACCCAAGGGATAAGATAGAGGAGCTAGCACAGTGCACCCAAAGGACCACGCGACGCCGGCGTACGAGTTGGGGTCGGGCGCGTCGAGCGCGTACTTGTTGTTGAGGTAGAGCGCGATGCGGAAGCCGAGCTGCGGCGACGCGGTCCACTCGAGGATCTTCTTGCACCAGTACATGCGCATGTAGCCGTGCATGCGGCCCGTGTGGACCATCTCGAGCTGCGCCGCGTTCCAGTACGCGTCGAACGTCTCGCCGGCCTCGAGCGCGCGCACGTCGTACAGGTGCTCGCGCTTGTCGTCCGCGTGCGCGTGGAGCGTGATGGTCGCGTACTCGGGCAGGCAGCCCATCGTGTCGTACTGGTCGTTGAACACGCACATGTTGACCGCGAGCTCGCGGCGCACGATCATCTCCTCGAGGAACGACTCGAGCCCCTCTTTAGACGCCGACGACTTGAGCTTCTGCGCCGCGAGCGCCACGCAAACGGCACTTGTGTGGCCGTGGCGCAGGTACAGACTCAGGTTGCTGCCGCTGTCGCCGCTGGGCTCGTTGCGGTCGGTCGCGTACCGCGCGAGCTTGGTCTCGAGGAACCGCGTGGCTGTGGCCTCGGCCTCGGCCTCGCCGCCCTTGAACCACGCGACACTGGGCACGGACCGGTCCACGTCCAGTTCCGCCAGCAGCTCGTCCAGAGAGCGCGACCGCACGTCCAGTGTGGGCAGCCGCGTCTTGTCCAGCGCGAGCGGCGCGTCCACCGTGCGGCTCGCGGCCGCCACCTCGGCGTGGTCCAGCGGCACGAGGAACGTCTTGAGCTGCGCCGTGACCTTGGGGCGGATCGTGCGCGCCGCGTACTCTTCCTTGTTGGTCACGCGCTCGCAGGGCACGACCACGTCGCCCTCGACCTGGACCACGCCCCAGGGCCGCGCGTTGGCCTGCGCGTCCGCGACCGTCCGCGCCAGCGCGTCCTTGAGCGGCCGCAGGTACGGCCGGTCCGTGACCACGAGCGCGGCGTCGCGCGCGCACGCGTCCAGCAGCGCGCTGCGCGTCGGGCGGTCCGGGTGGTCGTCCTCGTCCGCATCCTCGTCCTCGCTGGGGTCCTCGTCGGTCCACAGGTCCAACGGCGTGTGGCCGTGGCCGTGGCCGTGGCGGTGGTGGACCACCTGGAAGCTGAGGCCGCGGTCCGCGAGCCGCGCGGCCACGCACGCGAGCCCCTCGAGCGCGAAGCGCGCGTGGCGCTCGGTGGCCACGCCGAACGCGTTGGCGTCGCGCGGCGCGTACGCCGGCGGCACGACCGAGCGGTCTGAGAGCAGATAGACCACGTGGAGCGGCAGCGCGAGCTCGCGCGCCGCGGCCACGGCGTACTCGAGCGCGTAGTTGTAGCGCGCGCGCACCGAGGTCTGCATCCAGTAGAGCAGGTACTGCGGCCGAGGGGACGTGCGGCCGCTCTGGACGCCGTCCGGAGACGTAGGCGAGTGGCCGCTGGTGGTGGATGTGCACGTGGCCAGTCCGTCGTAGAGCCACTGGATGCGGTCCGCGTGGAGGCCGCTGGGCAGCGCGCGCGTCGTGAGGCGCGATTCCAGGACACGGCGCATGCTATGGTGGTTCGGGGGAAGGTCTGGACTCGGAGTTCTCTGGATCAATGACCGGGTCTCTGGATTATTGCTGCAGGGCTCGGTCCAGCGATCAAAAACGCAGGATCAGGACGTCGTCAAAGAAGGAAACTCATCGAATTCGGGCGTGGATTATCAAAAGGCGGTACATTTTAGACCGCCGTGTTTTGGCACGATGACGACTCAAAATGCTGGGAATCGCGTCCAACGGAGGGGGATCCTGTGCGGTTGGTCTTGGCGTCGTGGCTTCGAGTGGCGAGCCGGACGGGAGGCGGACGGTAGCGAGCGAGCAATGGAGATCTGCGGGTTCTATCTATGTGGGTCCTGCTGCTGCCAGTTGTCCAGAGCGTCCAGAGCGGTGGTTTCTGGGAGAGCGCGGCTACCCGCGATCCACCCTAGCGGACCATGTCTTGCAGCTCGCGGCCGATCAGGTAGCGCTCGTTCCGGATCGACTCGGCGAACGCGGTGGTCCAGTGGGACACGTACGAGCCGCAGCGCACGAAGCCGAGCAGTGCGCCCGTGCCGAGCAGCGAGATCGCGAACGCCGTGTCCGACAGCGACGCCGACGACGGCCACAAGTAGATCAGCGCGAGCGACTGGATCGAGCAGACCACGATCAGCGAGAGCAGCGAGCCCAGGATCGGGTACATGACCGTCTCCATGAACGCGTGGATGTCGAAACAGCGGTCAGCGATATTGTTTTCTCGGAGACGGACGGCATCGTTGTCGTGGACTTGGACGTTGAACATGAGCTGCTTGTAGCACTTGCGCATCGCGGGAATGACGCCCTCCGGCTCAGCCTCTTCAGTACGAGGCCGGTCGGCATTGTTTTCGACTCGCACGCCTGGCTCGTTGTTCGCCGCGGCGGCCACTTCGTTGAGCAGCTCCTCTTCGTCGTCCAACTCGTCCTCCATATCGTCCATCTCATCCTCGATGAAGTCCAAATCAGCATCAAACTCCTCATCCAGCACGGGCTGCTCGCGGTTACGACGACGGCGTCGGTTGCGCTTCATGTGGAAGCAGCAGATAAGCCATGTCGCCAAGTTGAAGACAGCGTAACCCATCCAGAAAGCCTAGTCAAACAAAAAATGCAGACATAATGTAAGATGTGGTGTCGTCTGAGATGAAATTCGAAACACAGGTGCACTCACCTCGAACCATGTCGCCTTCGCATCCGGAAAGCACGCCGACATGAGGTAGCCGACAAAGAACGGGCCGAGGAATGCCCAACCAATCACGCAGGAAATAGCGTGCTCGGGCGTCATGTTCTTCACGCAGTAGCCTCTTCGCACAAGTGCCGGCTCCACGTGCTCTTCTGGCATCGTGATCACGTTGAGCGCGTTGAGACCATTCGCAAGGTACCACACGATCTGGACGCCTACTGCCAAGGCGAGCGGGTCGTGAGAGATCCCCGTCAGGCGCTCAAACGGAGCCATACAGGCTCGTCCAAGGAAGAAAGTTCCGAAGATGAGCCCTCCAAGGAGCGTCACCAACACCAGCCACGTCAGAACAGCCAGCGTCGCAACCCGGGCATGGAGCCACTTGGTCGGCGTCTGACGGCGCAGCAACTCATACTCGACTGGCTGTGGGTCTTCAAGCCCGTCCTCGGGCCAGGGGAGATATCGGCGTCCACCGATGCGGAGCTCATCAGGTGGCAGCACGTTTTGCGGGTGAAAGTGCAGCGGTGGGGGACCAAGCACGTAATCATCACCAAGAACATCAACCCGCGACGGCCAGTTCACCTCGACACGTGGCAGGAGGTACTCGGTGAGGCCCAGCTTTGAGCAAAAGAACACGATTCCGACGTGCTGGAGGCGCCCAATCTCGTTCTTCGCGTGCTCCAGGATACCCAGAACAGCGAGATGCACAATCAACAGCTCCACGGGAACTTGGATCTCCGGACAGTAGTGCTGGAAACGAAGAACGAGCGGGAAGAAGCTGGGAGCTGCCAACTCGTACAATCGGATGGGGACGTGGATCAATACGACGAGCAAAGCCGCGTAGATCACGAGAGACAGTAGCATCCGCCGCGCGTGCTTCATGCAGGTCTCGCTGAGCAATGATCGAAGCAAATCTGGGTGGGCTTCTTGTGGTCGAATAACCTTGGCCAAGATGTCAGGATGCATCACCTCACGGAGTTGGAGAACGGACACAGTAATAAAGAGCATGAACGTGATACCGAGCACCCAGTGGACGAGCAGCGAGCCGATCATGTTTGCCAAGCAAAACACGATCCGGTCTTGGAGCGTGACGTGGAAGAGCCGGAGCGTAGCGAGATCAATTCCGAAACCCAGCACGATGGGCAGGACAACCATCTTCAGCATGAGCAGCGTGGAGACCTTGACAATCGCGGTGAGGCATCGCAGAGCCCACATCACTCCACCCATCAGTGGTCGGTGAATGAACGGCGACGCTGTGTTAACCATCCAGCGCCACAACACGATCGTAAAGCAAATCGACAAGTAGCCGAAAAAGCACGTGCACAGATCCACGAGCTGCAAGCAGTCGCCGTTCTGCTTCGCATCGCCGATGGCCTTCGAGAGCATCCGCATGAAAAACTGTCCAATTGGGAGATCTTGCACAGCGACCGACTCGTCAACAACAGTCGACGCCAACGGCGTTGGAGGCAGTGCCGAGTAGATCTTCATGCTCGCCGATAGGATCGTGCTTCCCAGAGTGTACGGGATGAACGCGAACAGTCCGAGGTACGCGCCGTTGAATGCCAGGAGCCACGAGACGTTTCGGAACAGCACGACGATATCACCGCGGAGCCCGAGCAGTTCGTCCATAGCGATGTTGATCTCCATGTGGTCGAAGTCGTCCTCCCACACGTCGCGGTTGTTTGCCGGTGGCGGGTTCGGTCGGTTGTTACGCGGCGGAGGCACCGGCGCCGGTAACGCAGGCGCGTTGCGGGGTGCGAGCGGGGGCTCGGGGATGCGGTTGTTGTTCGGCGCGACGTTGATATCACGCGGCGCGCGAAGCACGCGGCGCTGCCGCAGTTCCTGGCCCGGTCGGCGCTCGTCCAGCAGCACGTCTTCTTCCGCCGGGCGGACGTCATCGAGCCCAGGCAGCCCGAGCTCTTCGCGCGGGTGGCGGTCAAACACGCCTGGGAATGGCATCACGTCGTTGTCGTCGTCGTGGTGGTGGTCGTGGTCCAGCTCGTCGTCGTCGTCGTCCTCGTCGTGGTCACCAAACAGCGGTCGGCGTTCGTCTTCCATCCGCACAGCGTGACGAGGAGCAAGCGGCGGCGCGGCGGCGGCAATGCCGTTGCCGTTGCCAGCGACAGCGTGGTGGTGGTTAACATGGTGGTTGTGGTTGTGGAGCGGGGGCTCGTCCTGCGGCTCGTCGATGTGGTCCAAGTGGAAGCGCAAAAAGTCGGCGAACGACATGAGCGCAAGGAACGAGAAAATGATCACGACGATGAGGATGATGCCCGCGTAGATGTCGGCGATGGCGTGGGCCGCGTCGAAGCGCTCGGAAAAGTTGACGTTGACCATCGCGGAGGCGCGCAGCAGCCACATGCGGTAGAGCCAGCTCGTGCACCAGGGCGCGAGCCCAAGCCAGAGCACGACCACCAGCACGGCGCGCACGAGGAACGGCGCCCACTTGAAGAACGCCATGGACGCGACAGTCGCGACCAGCTCGCTCCACGGGAGCACGTCGGGCGCGGCCGCGTCGTAGAGCGGCTTGAACTCAAACTTGTGGCCGCAGAGCTCGCAAAAGCTCTTGCCCGAGTGCTCGAGCCACTGCTCGAGGCAGTCCGAGTGCGTGAAGCGGATGCTGCCGCTGCACTTGCACGGCGCGAAGAGCCGCCTATCGGGCTCCTATTTCAACACACAGAACGAACGCCGTTAGTTCACGAGAGGTGGGAATGGTCATTTTCCGGACACGCACCGCTTCGCCGCGGCAGACGCGGCACTCGGCCTCGTCGTCCGAGTCGCCGAACGCGTCGTACGGGGCGTCGCCTTGGTCGTCACCTGCGGTGGCCGCCGAGAACGCCGTCGCGATCAGCGGCGGCGCCGCGCCGACAACTGCGGGAGGCTCCATGTTGAGAATTCTCCAGAAGAAGACTCAGCACACGGGGAGAGAGGGGGAGGTCTAAAGTTTAGACTCGAAGCGAGTCCACACGATCCCCAGCCCAGACGCGGCAACGAGGACTCCCTGAGGCCGATGCGTGGGGTGTGGCGGAGCGGCGTGGATGAGGCCCGGCGCGCTGCTTCGGTGGCCCCGTCCTTTTGGATTAGACAGCGGCGCTTGTTTCTGCGGACGTCGTCTGTGTGTGAAAGCGAGAGCGAAAGAGAGAGAGAGCGACAGGGTCACATGGACCCACACTCCACGTTTACCCGTGTTCTATGGCATTTTACCTCTGTAATAACATATTACCTCTGAGATGTGATGCTCACCCTGTGCTGTGTGGTGACCCAGGTGATGTCATCGCAGGCTGGGATGATGGTTTCCCGCGTCTCTTGGGCGTGATCAGATCACAAGCGACGGCTCGCCGCTTCCACATTGACAGTGAGCAATGGCGACATGGCAATGCCCACAGATCCAAGTTATGACGGAGAAATCCTCTCACTGAGGAGCGAGTGGTGAGGTATCTTCAGTTTTCAAAAAACATACAGCACGAATACGCCAACGCGTCGGTGGGTGGCTTTCCCGTCTTCTCCCCGTCTACCATACTCGTGGTGAGATCGTTCCACTCACCCGCCCGACAAGCGATGCACTACTTCTTGGCCTTCTTCTTGCTCTTGCCGCTATCTTCGTCCTCGTCGCTGGACGCGCCGTCACGCGGCACGTCCGCCCATCCGCCCGGCGGCAAGTTCTCGGGCTTCATGGCGTGGCGCTTAATGTACTTGTTGATTGAAAACATCGTCACCGTGTCTCGCTGGAATGCTCGCTTCATGGTGTCGTCCAGCAGGATCGTGCGCTTGTCGGACGGGTCCTGCAGGTTGTGGGCGCGGATGTACTCCCAGATCTGCTTCACGATCTGCGGGCGCGCGAGGCGGTCCGAGCCGACCACAACGGCGAGCTCAGGCGATATTGCGAGCTCGGCGTTGAACGGATTCTTCTTCGGTTTCTTCTCGGCGCCGTCATCGTCATCTGCAGTAGAGGCTGCCTTCTTCTTCTTCTTGGCCGCAGCAGCCTTCTTCTTCGCGGCCTTGTCTCCTTCGTCCTCATCGCTCGACACGCCATCGCGGTGGATATCGGCCCACCCGCCGGGCGGCAGTTCCTCCGGTTTCCGTACGTGGCGCTTCACAAACTTGTTCACGGAAAACATCGTGACCGAGTCCCGCTGGAAGACATTCCGCAGACGCTCGTCCAGGATAATCACGCGTTTGTTGTTCGGGTCTTGCAGGTCGTGCTCGCGGATGTACTCCCACAGCGCCTTGACGATCTGCGGGCGCGCCATCATATCGGCGCCGCACACGTCGGCGAGCTCGGGTGACAGCGAGAGCTTCATGTTGAACGCGCTCGAGCCGCCGTTCCCAGCGGCGCTTGCGCCATCGGCGCCACGTTTCCTCTTGGGCGCCGCGGCCGCCTTCTTCTTGGGCGCGGGCGTCTTGGCCTTGCTGGGCTTCTTGGCCTTGCTGGGCGACGGCCGGCGGCCAGTGTCCTCCTCGTCGTCGTCAGCGTCGTCTTCGTCGTCGGCGTCGCTGGGCTCGGGCTCGTCGTCGTCGCCCTCCTCCTCTGCTTGCTGCTGCTCCTCGATTATCCGGAGAATGCACTCGTTGATCTTGTCCTTGAAGTGCGAGAGGTCCATGTGGAACTGGGCCTCGAGCTGCTTGCGGATCATGCGGCGCGAGAGCTGCTCGAGGTCGGCGCCGTGGAGGATGCCGCGGATCGCGCCGTTGAGCTGGTCCTCATCCACATGGGGCGTCGCGATGAGGTGCTCGGCCGGGAGGTTGAACTCGAGGTTGAGACCGTGGTCGCTGTCGTTCATCGCACTCAGTGGGGGGACGCCGAGAGGGGCCAACTGCGTACGCGCGCTGGTCGCCTTCTCGTGTTTGGCGACTTGGGGGAGAAAACACCGGGCCAACGCCCACTGCCATGGATGTGTGCGAGGGAGTCCGTAAAACCTCATAAAGTGAAAAACCTAAGGTTTTTGGAAACAAACCGAATGGGGGAAACACTGGACCAAAATCGGATCAGGAGAACACAAATCTGAGAATACGCCGACCGTAGAAACACAAAAACAACAAACAAATGCGCGGGAAAACGCGCGACAAAAAGACAAAATGGACGCCCGACGACACGACGCTAACTCTCTACAGCACGCGACGATGCGATCCTCACACGAGCTCGTCTTGGCTCCCGATCGACTGGCGAGACTCGCGCTCGATTGTTGATATCGTGAGGTCGCTCCAGTCGCTGCGCGTGCTGGAGACGAACGAACAGTCCCCGAGGATCGCGGTCGAAAACGAAGGCACAGCCGAGTACGCGGAGCCGTTGGAATACCGGCGGGGCTGGCGCTCGGACGCGCGCTCGTCTTCACCGTCGCTGCTGCTCTCGCCGTAGCTGGCGTCTTCGCTGTCATTCTCGTCCGAGTCGAAGTCGTCGCCTCCGTCCGTGGAAGTCGGCGAGAAGGCCGCGGAGCCGCCTCCAGCGTACGAAGTCGCGCTGTCTTGCGATCGCAAGAACGCGCGATGGTGCTGGTCGAAGATGGCCTGGACACTTGCGTCCGTGTCCGAGCCACTCCAGTTTGACAACGCGTTCACTTCGTCGTCGAAGGAGACGTGTGGGGAGGAACTTCCGTCGGACTCGAAGCGCAAGGTTTCCCCTGAGCGGATCGCCTCGACGACGTTGGCGTGGAACGACTCGATGTCGGCCTGCTGCTCTTCCTGGATCGGCTGGGAGCTAGCGGTCCGGTTGGAGTTGGAACCCGTCGAGCGGTCGCCCACGGTGGAGACGTTGAGCAAGTCGACGGTGCTCGCGGCGCGACTGCTGACGTGCGGATCGGACTGCATCCGCACTTGCTGGCGGCCCATGAACGTGTCGACGCTGAATTGAGGAGACGACAAGCTCGGCGACGATGCGTACCAGTCGTACTCAAGCTCGCCACTGCCAGTCTTGTTCTGCATGCTCGTGGTGCCATCATGCGACGCGCGCTGCTTGGGGAATCGGGTGTCTTTCCACAGGAGCACAACGATGACGCTTGCAACAGCGGCGATGCCGGCGATGAAGACAGTAAGCGGCCAGGTCTTCTCTGGTCGCTGGATCGCCGACTCGATAGCTTGCGGCGTCTGCGGTCGAGGCGGTTGTGTGGTGGAGTCGGGCGATGGCGTCAGTGTAACGGATCCTCGCACGGACGGAGATGGTGAAGTGTTGGTGATGGATGGCGTGGATGTCGGCATCTGGTGGACGGTGGGAGTCGGTGGTTCGACCTCCGCTTGTTTCGGTGACCCCCGTGGTGTTGGCGCGGTTGTCAGAGAAGGAGGCGAAGGTGAGGTGCTCAACTTGTTGCCGGTTTGGGAGACGTTTGGTCGTGTCGTCGCCGCCGGGCCATTCGGTGGTGTGCCCGACGATGGTTCTGTCGGCGGAGCTGTGGACGTCGAGACGGGGAGCTGCGGCGTTGTTGTCGGAGCCTCCGGATGGGAGTCGGCTCCGTAGGGGCGAATCGTCTCCGGGCCCCCGATAACCGGCACTGGTGTTTCGATGTCTTGACTCCCGGCGGGTCGAACAACCCCTGGCTCGAAGGTGGAAGCGTCGAAGACAATCGCATCCGCCGCGTTCTCTTCCACTCGCATGGGCCGCGTCGGCCTCGGTGTGCGCCTGATCGAGACTACGAGCGCCATGTCAATCCCGGTGCATCCGCACTCAGCAGCACACGGAGCAGCGTCGTCGTACCTGACTGGGGCGCGGTCGCCGGAGGCATCACCAGTAGCAGCAGCGCCACAAGAGCGGCAGTCGCGCGTTTCGCCATCTTTCCGCTGGAGCTTGGGTGTGTTTTGCCGTGTGGATCGCGCGGCAAAAAGTGTTCTGGCCGCGGCAAGTGGACGAGCGCGGAAGGCGCTGAACGGCGTCCGCACTGACCGGCTGTGACCGCCCGTCTTACCAGTTTGCGCGCCAAGGGTCACTGTTGGAAGAAGCCTGGATGCGTCGTGTGGACGGCATCCACACGTGCGACTCATCTTCTGGACCGCCAGCCTGCGTTGCCAACGCACGATCCAGACCCAGTGGCCTCGGGCGGGTCAGGCCGCTTTCGCGACGGTCGTTTCAGTGAGATTTATTACGAGCATGCCGTACGTCCAGCGTCCAGAGCCAGTGTGCCGTTGCTCGAGTCATCCGAGGATCGGGTGTGGCCTGTTAGTCGCGGTCGCCTGATCTCGCGATTGCGGACTGTATGGCGGTCCCCGCCGCACACTTTGCGACCGGATGTGGCTGTCAACACGATGCGTCTCCTTTCCCGGACGCGACGTCCAGAGCGGCGACTCGAAGATCGCGACTGACTGCTGGCGGCGTTGGTGTGGACGCGTGTGCAACACTGGACCGCCAAGAACGTGTGCCACCAGCACACGTCCCCCCAGACTCTGGCCTCCGGATCTGGGTGCGTTGAAGATGGACAGACTTTCGAACGAAATCTCAGATTTCCACCCACCGTGTTTTGACACTCAAAAAAGCTTCCCGCGTCAACCAGACGACAGACGCCCAAGAATGGCCATTGGCGCTATTTCTCCACCGAGCCAATTTTAGTCCCATGCACCCCGACCACGGGGATAACGGAAACGTGGGAGATGTCATTGGAACGCGGGGCGACACGCGCTCGAGACAGCGCGCGACGTGTCTGCTGCCGATATTGAAGCGCCCCGTTCGTTTGTGGACAAGTGTGGAGGGAAGGAACCCAATCGCCCCCGCCCGGCCTCTTCCTCTGTCTCTCGTTGTGACCCGCGACTAACCCCCATGCGCATCGCGCGCGCCCGCGTCTAACCTCCCAACTGCTCCCATCCCTCCGACCGATCGACTCTACACCTAACCAGCTCGTCGCCGCAGACTAACCAGCTCGGACTAACCACCACCACCTCCATGACGATGGCGGCGCTCCCCGTGCGGCGACCACCGACAACCACGACCATGAGCTACTCGAGTGATGAGATGGTCGTGCTTCAGCTGCTCGAGGAGATCCACCACCTGATCCTCCCGAGCGCCAGCGGCGTGGCGCCCTCGGCGCTGCGGCTCCAGGCCGCGGCCAAGCTCTACTTGGACACGCGCGACGCGTTCGAGACCATCGAGCGCAACGTCGAGGGCACGTCGCACGACCGCCCCAAGCTGCTGCGCAAGCTCAGCAAGCGCCGCAGCGTCGGCGGCACGCCGCGCGATGGCCCCGGCAGTCCGGACAGCGCCGCGTACGCGAGCGGCTCGCTCTCGGCGCGGTCCGAGGCGTCGGCGCCGTCGTGGCGCGCGAGCATCACCGAGAACAGCGAGCTGGTGGCGGACACCGCGCCACTGAGCGACGTGCTCGTCGACCGCATCCAGGACATGTTCCGCCATCTGGGCGAGAAGCTGGGCCGCCCGATCCTGGACGAGCTGCGCCACCGCAATGTGCCGATCCAGACCGCGCTCCACTACGTGCGTTTCCTGCCGGCGGACTCGCAGTGGACCGCGTACAGGGAGAAGCGCGACGAGGAGGTGCGGCTCGCGTACAACCCGCAGAAGCTCTCGAGCGAGACGCTGCTCCAGCAGCTCAAGCGCAACGCCGAGTTCATAAAGGAGCAGATCCGCAAGGACGTCAACACGGTGTGCCTCTTCGCGGCCGACGGCACGCTCTCCACGATCTTTGGCGACGACATCAACACGGACGCGGCCGTGGTCTCGGAGAAGTTCGAGGTGCTCATCCGCGACGTGTACGCCAAGTACCTCTTCGCGATCATCGACACCAAGATGGACCAGCTCATGCGCGTGTCGGACCAGTGGCAGCAGGACATGGCCGTCATGGGCACCTCGCCCGTCACGGCCGACGCGCCGCACGCGCAGCTGTACGTGCGCTCGCGCAAGTTCCGCTCCAAGATCCCCGTCTTCCCGCACGCGATCACGGCCGTGGACGAGCGCGCGAGCGTGGCCGTGCTGCCGCCGGCGCCGCCCGGCCACCAGGTGCGCGTGCTGGTCGCGGACCTGAACCACCTCGGCGTCTGGTGGCAGAAGACCATCCTCGCCGTGACCGACCGCGACGTCACGACTGTCCACACGGACGAAAGCCGCGGGCTCGCGGGCGTGAACGCCTCGCTCGACGGTCAGATCTTCGTGCCGCTCGTGTGGGACTCCAGCGCCGACTTTCTGCGGCGGTATGCGCGCAACGGCGGGCTCGCCAAGTGGCAGGGCCACCGCCTGCTCGTCAACAACAACAAGGACTCGCTCTGGGTCGAGGTCACGGTCAGCGAGGTCGAGGACAACAAGCGCTGCAAGCTGCAGCTCAAGAAATCGATCGAGAAGTCGCCCGACACGCTCGCGTGGCAGCAGCTGCTCGCGTCGCAGGACTGGCTTCACGTCAAGGACCTGCGGCTGTGCATCGTGCCGCTGAACCCGAGTTTCCGGATACACATGGGGCTCAAGTTCCGCGCGATGCTCGACGTGTTCCAGTCGCTCGTGACCGAGATCAGCTCCATTTTTCCCAACGAAGACCTCGAGCACCGCGTGGGCAAGTCGCTGTGGCAGGCCATGGAGCCGTCCATCAGCCGCGGCGAGCACGTCTTCGCGCGGTACTTCCGGTCCGTGCTCAACCAGGAGCTCCAGCCGCGGCGGCCCGCTGGCGCCACGGCCACGACCGAGCGGTCCTCATCGATCGTCATGTCCTCGGCCTCAGTGCGGAATCTGGTCGCCGCCCTGGAGCACTCGGCGCTCGCTAACAACTCCAGTTCAATTAGCGCGCCTTCTCCGGGCGTGGCGCCCCACCCTCATGCTCAGGCCCAGCCGCGGCGGCTGTCGCTCACCGCCGCGAGCAGCTCGAACCTACTCGGCCGGTCGGTCGAGAACGCGTTCTTCGATGACAAGGGCGCGTACCACCACCAACTCGTGCTGCCCGAAGTGCCGCTGCGCGTCAACGCCGTCGGGCCCAAGATGTCGCCCTTCGAGAAGCTGTCGCACCACCTGCTGGAGGAGAAGGAGATGATCGGCGCGTGCATCCAGAACAACAACATCGCGCTCGGCCGCGCGTTCGCGCAGGTGCTCCAGGAGAAGCTGCTGCGGCTCACCAAGCAGATCCAAACGCGGCTCGAGCAGGACGAGACGAGCGCGCTCGAGGTCGTGCTCGCCGAGTACGCCTCGGCCTGCCGGTTCCTGTACACGTGGCACATTGCGCGGTACGAGCTCGACACGGTGGGCCAGCAGCGCCGCAACAAGCGCGACCACGCGAACGGCATCCACGCCGAGTGGGTCGACCGCAGCTTCCAGCGCATGGAGGCGCTCGTGGGCACCATGATCCAGCTCCAGCTGCAGTACCTCCAGCGGGTGTTCTTCCACGAGTTCTCGAGCCACACGCTGCTCGGCGTGTGCGAGCAGGACTGGCGCGCGAGCAAGCCCTGGTTCTCCAACTCACGGTGTACGTACGCCATTCAGTTCGTGCTCTTCCGCATGCAGACCGTCTTCGAAAGCGTGATCCTGAGGCTGCTCGTGCAGTTCGAGCGCTCGCTGTGCGTCCACGAGAAGATGCACGAGATGGCGTCGTGGCTCGTCGTGGACCTCGTGGCCTGTGTCGCGTCGCTCTATGAGACCATGGTCGTGTCGCGCGCGCGCCTGGTGCAGTGGAAGATCGACATCGTGTACTTTGTCGTGGGCGTCCACAAGCTTCTGCGGTTGCTCGAGAGGATGCTTGCGCCCAAGACTACGCACGCCCAGCAGAACGGCCGCGGCAGCAAAAAGCGTACCATTCAATTTGCTCTGCTTGTGCTTTCTTAGTGACATGGATGCTCACCCTTTCGTATGGCTCTCTTTTTCGTATTCAGCGACAGTCGAGATCCGAGAGGTCTGCCTGCGCCTGCTAGCATGTCTCGCTGTGCGCACCGGACCCGGTGACGCTGTGGCCGATGAGGTCGTCGCGAAAGTTGAGTCCCATTCGACCACGCCGCACCACGTCGACGCGATCACCGAGTTCGAAGTGCACGTGACGGCGATCCGCGCGGCGGTGGACATCTACAATGCGACCTCCAGCACCGGACTCCTAGACGAGGTGCGTGCTAAACGAGGACCGACGGCCGACGCGTCCATCTTACACACTGCTAATGCGTTTACGTGTCTGTTCCTCCAGGAGGAGGTTTCAACGTGGGGCTGCCATAACGTGTTTGGGAACCTGGATCTCAAGCATCTCGCTGACGTGGAGCTCAATGTCGGTATCGCAACGCACCCTTGGTCTTTGCGTTTGGGTCTCACATCGTCGTAAACGTGTGATGCCTAATGAACAGTGGGCGTCTCTGATCTCGCGATCGAGTCTCAGCCCCGCGGCGCTGCTCGCGAGCCTGCGCCATCGCCACGAGCTCGGCGAGTGGCAGCACCCACCGCTCACGGATGAGCAGCGCAAGGCACGCACGCGTCTCCAAGAGGTGCGTTCGTTTGCAGTGCTTCTCCAGGCATCACTTGGTGTGCTTCTAGTCTCGGGTATTGATCTGGTGTTTCGTACTCAAGTGCGTGGATCAAATAGACTACCGCGTCCGGCTTCTCCAAGAACAGGCGAATCCTCCGGCACCAAGCGAGCCACCTCTGCGCGACAGCAAGTCGCCGCCCAGAGTGGGCACGCCGTCCAGAGCGGACAGTCCATCGCGCGCAGCCACTCCCGACTCCCTGTCGGCCGCATTCCGGCGGTCCTCCCCGTCCTTACAAGGACCCGCCGTGAACGGCCCCGAGAAGCAGCCGCAGCTACTGCCGAACAACCCGTCGCCAGAGGAGAAGCCCGAGTCGTCATTACCAGCCCCCCGGCCGGCGTCCGTGTCCCCCCGTCGCCGGGCAAGCACGCGCCAAGTGACGTCGTAATCATCGCTGCACTCGTGCCGGCTCCGCCGGACGCGCTACCAAGCCATAGCGAGAGGCTGGCACCAGCCTCCAGCTCCACGCCGGTATCATTATAGCTAGACAAGTTGGATCCGAACCCTGCCCCGCGCCCTTCCTGCCTCTTCGTATAAATAAAGTGCCACGACAAGACGGACCGACCCGCCTGCCGCTATCGCACTCCCTATCGTGTCAAGATTGGAAGCTGAGGTGGTCCGGAAATATCCTCCCTCCCCATCGTGGAAAATTGAAGGCCAGCGATCCATCCGCGAGCCCGCGCACCCATCGATCCGCGATGCCACACCACCCAGTCTCGCTTCATTCTCCCGCCACCCGCCGAGGAACGGCGGTGCGTGAGCGTCGAGGTTGCGAGCAATCACTGCCACGGTCATGAGGGCAGCAGCGCCACGCAGCATGGCGGGACTGAGACCGCGGCCCCGCGTGCTGCTCGTGCTGCTCGTGGTGTTGCTCGTGGCGGCTCCGCGCTGTGTTGTCGCGCAGTGGCGCCGTAAGTGGGAGTACATCCCGCCGAATCCACGCGGGTCGCTCTCGAGCGAGCAGGCCCAGCCGCTCAAGCGCGCGGCCCACTCGCTCGTGGTGCACCAGGACGCGCTCTACGTGTTTGGCGGCATCGGCGACACGGCGACCGCGGAAGACTACGAGTTCGACGACACGTGGAAGTTCAACCTCGAGAGCGAGCTCTGGACCAAGATCGTCGGCGACCGCGAGGGCAGCGCCAACGCCTCGAGTGGTAGCGGCGATGGCAGCAACAGCGTCGCGTCGCCGCAGCACCGTTTCCACCACGCAACGGCGCTCCACACGAACGCCACGGCCGCCGAGATGGTCGTGTTCGGCGGGCTCTCGATCGAGCAAAAGCGCAAGGGCACCGGCGCCGTGCCCACGAGCGTGGACATGGTCGTCACACAGTTCAACGACGTCTGGCGGCTCTCGCTCGAGTCTGGCAAGGAGGCCTGGCGTGCAGATCCGCGCGCCGGCGCCTTGGTGACAAACGCCACGGCTGGCAGTGGCAGTGGCAGCAACAGCAGTGCGAGCACGGCAACGGCAAACACGCCGGTGCCACGCTCCGAGGCGGGTGCCGTCGCCCACGATGGGCAGCTCTACGTGTTTGGCGGCATCGCCTACGACGAAGTCGTGGACGCGGCGCCCAAGGACTTCGGCGATCTCTGGCGGTACGATCTCGGCAACTGCTCGTGGACGCAGCTCACCCCCGCGGCGGGCGAGGCCTGGCCGCCGGCGCGGTTCTCGCACAGCCTGACCAAGTTCACGACCGACAGCGGTGAGACCTTTTTGGTCGTGTTTAGCGGACGCCACCTCGAGCTGCCGTCGTGGTCGCTGCTCGGGGACACGTGGGTCTTCTCGCTGGCCACGCTCAAGTGGCGGCGTCTACAAAGCACGGTGCCGCTCCAGCGCGCGTACACATCGGTGGTCGCGACGGGCGGCGCGGCGCCCAAGCTCTGGTTCTTTGGCGGCTACTTCCGGCCCAAGCAGGGCTCGAGCGGGTACGTGTACGACGACGTCGTGGGCGGCTACGTGCTGCCGGCGCCCGCGACCGACGCCAGTGGCAGCGACAGAGCGCCGTCGCGCGTGCAGGTTTACCACGCCGTGCTGGGCCCGGACGACGCCGTGCCGCCGCTGCGGTACAACCACCGCGCCGCGCTCTGGCGCGACACCATGGTCGTCCACGGCGGCAGCTACCAGTCGCAGCGCGGCGACGTGTGGCAGTTCAACCTCACGGGCGCGGTCATGCAGCAGGACGCGCCGGCGGCGCTGCCCGTGAACATGGAGACGCTCGTGTACGTGCTCGGCGGCTTCGTGTTCTCGATCGTGATCGTGCTCGTGGTGCTCATCGTGCGCTGGCGCCGCATCGACCGACGCAACGTACGTGCTGCTGGTGGCGTGGAAGAGGGCTGTTTGTATCTGGGATCTAACGGAGGTATGTGTTGTGTGGACAGTTGGAGCTTGCGCGACTGCGCGGCGTGTCGTCGTCTGCGCGCGGCTTGCCCCGCGAGCGGCTGGACCGCTTGGAGGTCATCAAATACAAGAAGCCGACGCCTGCGCCGTCGCCCGTGAAAGCGCCTGCGACGACCACGCCCACGCCCGCGACCGCGACGGACGACCACCACGAGCACGACCAGAACAACGAGGACATTTGCCCGATCTGTCTGGTACGTTCGCATAACACCTTGGAGAGACCTCTAGGCCGGGAAGCTGACGGGTGTCCTTGTCTTTGTGTGTGGATGCGTATAGATCGAGTTTGAAGAGGACGAGGACGTGCGCAACATGCCGTGCAAGCACCTCTTCCACGTGGCCTGCATCGACGAGTGGCTCGGGCGCAACACGGTGCGTGCGTGTAGTGGGGATGACGCGAGCGTGGTCATCGCACTGACTGACGAATGCGTTTGGGGAATGGATGCTGCAGACGTGTCCGATGTGCAAGAACAACCTCGACCTCGAGATCGTCAACGTGGAGATCGTGCCCGATCCGGAACTCGCGCGAGCGCCTCGCTCGCCTCTGCCGTCCACGGCGGCGCCACTGCCGCTCTCACGGCCCACGGAGGCGCAGCCACAGCCGCGCGGCGGCTCCGTCGTCACGCCGGTGCCGTGAGCCCGTCGTTTGGCGAGGGGGATCGTTTTCCACACAGCGAGGATAGCTCTATTTAATTGCAAACGCACTGACCTCACACCCGCTCGGGTGCTTTTCCCCCTATATTGCTCTATCGTCGTCGCTGCTGGCCCTGCTTCTGCTGCGCGAGCAGCTCCCGCGTGACCTTGAAGAGCCGCTCGAGCTCCAGCGGCGTCGCGGGGCCGCCGGCACTGCACATACAAACCAAATAAGCACGAGGTGCCGTCAGTCTCCAGGGCCAGTCTATCCATCCAGTCGCATTCACGTACATCCAGCGCACGCGCCCTTTGTTGTCGATCAGGTGTACGTAGCCCACAAAGCTGTTGTACAGATCCAGCGCCGTGCGGAAGTCGTCGCAGCGCCCAAAGTGCGCGTACGTCGCGGCCTGGAGCGTCACGGGCGTCTTCTCCTTGAGCCCGCTGACGATCGAGCCCGAGACGAGCTTCATGTACCAGTCCTCGATGATGTTGAGCCCGACGACCTGGACGCCCTTGGTGGCCGCAAACTCCTGGAGGAACGGCTCGCGCCACGCCGGGAGCATGTCGAGCCCAAAGTTCTTGAACGACGAGAGCACGAGCGTCGCCGGCTGCTTGGCCACGACCTGCGCCACGTCGGCGGCCGTGCCCGCGAGCGACTTGGCCTGCAGCGCCGGCACGCGGCGCGCCTTGTCCACGGGGATGAGCTCGGCGCCGCCCTCGAGCACCTTGCCGTCCGTGTCGTTGAGCTGCTTGAACTCGGCGATCATGTTGGGCCGGTACTTCTTCTCCACTTTCTTCTCGGCCTCCTCCACCAGAATGTCGATTGCGTCCATCATGTCGCGCAGGTTCTTGATGGGCTTGGACAGCACGCCCTGCGGGTCGCTGGCCGGCGCTGCGGCGGCGCTGGCACTGGCACTGGCATCCGCGGCCGTGGCATCCGGGGCCGCGGCATCCGTGGCACCACTGGCCTTGGCCGTGCCATCGTTTTTGTCGCTGGGCGGCGCCGTGGCACTCGAGAGGAAGCGCGCGGGACTGCGTGCCACGGGGCTCGCCGCTGCCACACGGACGAGCGCGCGCAGGCGGCGCGTCGGCGCGGCCACCAGCGAGGACGCCATCATCGATCCAATGACGTTGGTCTTCCTTCCCTTTGGAGCCGTTCGATTGGGTTGCGGTGATTACGTTGCGTTGCAGTTGCTTGGTCGGTATCCGCAACATAAGCGAAGGATGTTGCTGGAATGTGCGCCGTTATCCATTCGTGCAACTTCTCAGAGCTTGAAGTGCACCAGGGATTGTGCCAAAATAGCCGCATCAAGGGACAACATGGCGCCAATGCTCTCCGCCCCGGTTTAATAATATGGACGCCGCGCGCTGACCGACATAGCGCTGAGGCTGAGTCGAACGACCACGCGCTCGCGTGTGTGTTCCAGTTGTGGCCGTACTGCTGGTGTGTTGCTCCTGCTGGTGGCTGACTCGTCTTAGCCGACGGCTCCTTCCCGACGCGACACTAACGACTTGACGCGCCCGGCGAATGCGCCAGCCCTGAGCGCTCGCTCCGATTCACAAACAGATAGACAGATAGACGCCGCTACCATCGCCAACACAGCACAGGCATGTCGATCTTCGGCGGCTCGGGGCGCTTCCCGGACGACCCGGTGCGGTCGCCCGGGCCGGTCTACGGCCGCGTGGAGATCAAGCCCAAGGGCAACACCGTCGTAATGAAGCGCGACTCCCACCCCGTGGACGAGAACCGCAAGTGGGGCAAGCGCGAGAGCTGGATCGGCGGTGCGTTGGCGTTGGGCCCTCCCTCCCCATACATGGCTGAGATCTGACCGCTCATCGATACTGCTGCTGTGCTCGTAGGCAACAACTCGCCACACATCCCGGTCGTTGCAAAAGGCGCGTCTCCCCAGCCACCTGGGCACTAGGGCACACTTGCTGACCTCGTTTCCCGTGATTCATGCAGTGGAGAGCCATCTCGCGCCTGGTCAGTACAACACCAGCGTCGAGGCCACCAAGTCACAAGCGCCCAAGGTCTCGTTCCCGAAATCCAGTCGCTTCCTCTCGCAGAAAGGTGCGTTCTCAGGCGGCTGGTATTTCTGTCGTGGAGCGTAGCTGACAAAGAGACTGCCTTCTGTACATCCAGTGAACGTCACGGACCGCGGCCACGAGCGAGAGCTGATGGCTGCGGAGAGCCCCGGGCCAAAGTACAACGTCGGCTCGCTCACGGCGAATGGCGGCAAGGCTGTGGCGCCGGGGTACTCGTTCGCGCAGCCTTCGCCCGAGCACCGCACACGGCTACCGAACGTCGACAGCCCGCGGCGCGGCCACCGCGAGTCGTGGCTCTCGGTCATCAACCGCAACGGCGTGCTGGTCATGCCCGGCTCGCCGACCGCGACGCCGCGCACGCCGCTCGAGCCGCCCGGGGCCGCGGACGCTGCTGCCAAAGGCACCATAGCCAACAACAACACCGGGACGGCGTTCGGCAACGAGCACCGCTTCGGGTTCCGCAACGAGAAGGCCAAGCCCATCAGCGCCGGCATCGGTGGCGGACGCCGCGTGCAGTTTGTCTCGGCGAAGCACACGCGCGAGAACATGGGCGAGTTCTCGCCCGGCCCGATCTACGCGGCCTATAATCCTGATTGTCCCGGCGGGCGCCTCGCGCCGTCCCCTCGGTCCACGCGGCGGGAGCCGCCCCCCGGGAGCCCGCGCGACGGCGTGCGCAACCCGCACGCGAACATGAGCAGCCGCAGCAGTTGGCTCGCCGGCAACGTGCGCAAGATGGACGGCGTGGAGACCGTGCTCATGCGGACAGGCGATGTGGCGCCGGGGCCAGGCTCGTACGGCGACCCGTCCTCGTCGTTCGCCAAAGTCTCGCATAACGTCAAGGCGAAGGGCGTGCTGGTGCGTGTTTTGTGGCAGACAGGATCCACTTCGTTGCATGGTGACTGATGCTGTGATCTGGATTGGTGGTGTCACAGGTCAAGCCGACGCGCCCGTCGCCGCGGCCGCCGGCGTCGCCCATGCAGCAGCATGACGGCGTGGCGCGGCGCACGACCACGCGGGAAGCCTCGCTGCGGACGCCCGAGCCCACGAGCGCCGGCCTGTAGAAGCAAAACCCCTCATGTCCTTATGCCGCCTCAAACACAGAGAGATCATTACTACCCCCACTACCCCTCCACCGAGAGATCGGGAGGCTGTGGATGGATCGATCGGCGACCTTTCCTTGAGAGAGTCAGCACGTTGCCTCATGATCGCTCTGCTAGCGGAGCTGTGAGCAGCTCCTCAGGCAGCGCGACAATAGAGAGCTCATGTTCGGTGCGGACAGAGCGGGCCGAGAGTCAGCGAGGGAGCGACAGAAGAAGCGACGGAAAGAAAGCGCGGCCCGAGCCACGTTGCTTCCACGCGTTCGCGTCTGCATCTGTGGGTCGCCTTGAAGAGTGAACCCAT
Organism: Pythium folliculosum; assembly: GCA_023336295.1. Taxonomy (NCBI): domain Eukaryota; phylum Oomycota; class Peronosporomycetes; order Pythiales; family Pythiaceae; genus Pythium; species Pythium folliculosum. Next base: position 81,535 of record JAADWV010000007.1, on the reverse strand, counting down.
GTTCGCCGAACCCGATCTTATGCGATTCCAGAGGTTTTGATTCTCCCACCGTCCGCCGCATCGCGTCCGCGTCCGCCTCCCCTTCCCCTATTGTGGGGTTGTCGTCCGCCAGGAAACCGGCTGGATTGAGCGCGCAGAGAGTACGGAGGTGTTGGATACGTTGGTGGTGAACCCTCTGTGGGACTCCCAATCGAGTATCGTGGGGGAGGGACTCTCCCAGTGGGAGAGTCCCTCCCCCACGATACTCGATTGCAGCCGGCACGGGCAAAAGACTGCGATGCTGTGCGCTCGTCCATGTGTGGGTTACCTCCACAATGCGAATGCCCCCAACGGCCACGAGGAGCGGCTTCCCCCAACGGATCATGGCCAGTGGCGTCGAGTGTTGCGCTGGTGGAAGTGTGTGTTTTTCTTTGTTGATCAGATACTCTCCACGCACTCGCGCAGACAGGCCATCGGCTTCAAAGTCGCCTTTCTGATCGCTCTGGACGAGGTGAGGTGGCTCAACGATACACAGTGTTCGCGCCCGCGACATACTGGGGGCGTTGCACCATCGCGAAGAATTCAGCACCCGCGTCCGCCCGCCAGTTGGGCAGCTTCAGCGTTGGTTGGTTGATGTGGAGTTGAGTGAAGAGACACACGGACGCAAGGGCGTTGAGGTCAAGAGGGCACAACTCACGCATGCGTGCGTGGCCATCGGGTACAGTGCAGACCAACACGCGGCCAGTCGTCCCAACGCACACCATGCAGCATTTCCCTCCACAAAGCCATCAAGATGATCATCGGCTGCGCGAAATGAGGCCCCAAAACATCTTGAGGCGGAATCAAACAGCCCCTCCTGTAGAAAATGATTCCTAGCGAACCTACTTTGCAGGTCCACTCAATGAAATATGCAATAAAACCTTTGATAAAGCATACTTGAAGACAATGCATATTTTCTGCACTATGACCTACCCCTAGTGAAGGTCGAGGCCCATGGGGTTTTCAGAGCGAGTAGGGGATCGCTCAGCGATTCGCTGGTTGGGGATGGTGCCGCTGGACTGCGTTGCCGTCTGCTTGTGGCAATCGCCAGATGCGTCGTCTGCTCGTAGGTGCACTTGTGCTTGACGCAAAATGTGCAGTTGCTTCCTTTTGGCAGCTTGATTCCCTCTCCTCCGCTCCGCTTTCCTCCGTCCGCTCCTCCGCTCCGCTCCCCACAAAGCCCACCCATCCATCCTACGCAACACACACACACACGCGCTGTCACGACGCAACGGGACGCTCCTCCCTCCCGCCCTCCCTCATCCCCTCCGCCCTCCCTCCCCTCCCGCCCTCTCCCCCCCCTGGCCCGCGCGCGTGCGCACCCCTCTGCCATCCGCGTGGCCCTCCGCCGTTCTCCGCTCTCCCCGCACACTTGCTTCCCTCCTCTTCCTGGAAGAGCGAGCGACTCGTAAAGCAACAGACAGAGGAAACCCGCGCTCCCCCGCGGCCCGTTCCGTCTCTCTACCCCTCCGCTCCGCCATGGCGCCCGTGACCGACAAGGCCGTGGCCACGGCGACCGCGACCGCCGCCGGCGCCGCCGCCAACAACGCGCTCGGCTGCGTCAAGTGCGGCCGCGAGATCTCCGAGACGGACGCCTTCTGCATCTACTGCGGCACCAAGGTGGCCGTCTCGCTCGCGCAGCAGCCCAAGCCCAAGGCCGACGCCAAGGCGCCCGCGGCCGCCCCCGCCGCCGGCGAGACCCCGGCGCCCAAGAAGGCCGAGGACGCGGCCGCCAAGCCGGCATCGCCGCCCGTCAAGACCGTCTCGCGCGCGCCATCGAGCGGCTCGTCCGCGCCCCGACCGGAGCAGCAGGTCTCGCGCGCCCCAAGCAGCGGCTCGTCGGGCCCCAAGCCCGAGCAGCAGGTCTCGCGCGCGCGTCCGGCCGCGCCGTCGTCCTCGGCGGCCCCGGCCGCGCCCTCGTCGCGCTCTGGTGTGCCGGCGGCCCCGTCGTCGGCGCCCTCGGTCGCCTCGTCGACGTCGTCCTCGCGCAACGGCGCGCCGCCGACGCCCAACCAGGCGCCGCGCTCCACGCCCGGCTCGTCGCGCCCGCCGTCGACGCCCAACCCGACGCCCGCGCGCCCGGCCTCGGCCGGACGCCTGCAGAACCGCGGCAGCATGCCCGACGACGGCGGCCGCGGCTCGCTCGACGCGCCGCCCGCCGAGGTCGCCGGCCTCGAGAAGCTCTGGGTCCCGGACAACTTCTCGAGCGACTGCATGGACTGCAAGGTGCCCTTCGGCTTCGGCAAGCGCCGCCACCACTGCCGCGTGTGCGGCCTGCTCTTCTGCCGCGAGTGCGTCAAGAACAAGATGGTGATCCCGGCGTCGTTCGGCTACACGGCCGCGCAGCGCTGCTGCCGCAGCTGCGTGACCGCGCTCCAGCTCAAGGCGATTACCTCGCCCGCGGACGTGTTCGCGCAGCGCCGCGGCGGCCACAAGAAGTCGTCGGCCGGCAAGGAGAACCACTACGAGGTGCTCGGCGTGACCAAGGACGCGTCGCCCGAGGAGATCACGCGCCACTACAACGCCATGGCGCGCACGATGGACCCGTCGTCCAAGGAGGACCTCGAGCAGCTCGAGAAGATCACGGACGCGTACCGCACACTGCAGGACCCGTCGTCGCGCCTGCGCCACGACTCGGAGGTGCGCGACTCGGACGTCACGCGCAACGACTCGTTCGTCGTCGAGACGGCGCGCAGCGACCAGACCGAGTGCCAGGTCTGCTTCCGCCCGTTCAAGCTCGGCCGTCGCCAGCACCACTGCCGTCGCTGCACGCGCAGTGTGTGTAACACGTGTTCCGAAGGCCAGAAGCCGATCCCGGAGCTGGGCTGCATGCTGCCCGTGCGTCACTGTACGACGTGTATGGATAGCCCGCCCAAGTTCGCGCCGCTCGTCATGGAGCCGTTTGCCAAGCCGCCGCCGGGCTTCGAGTACCTGTCGAAGCTCGACATTAACTTGGCCGTCAAGTCGATTGCGGCTGACGACGAGCTTTTCGAGGTGAAGACCTACTGCGAGCCGAACGCCGACGCTGCCAAGCGCGCGAACGCCACGATCACGGACAGCGACCGTCAGGTCGCAAACGAGTACGCGATCACGATGAACCGCACGTTCACTGACTTTGAGTGGCTGTTTACGGCGCTCGGCGAGTACACCAACCCCAAGGCGCTCCCCAACTTCCCGGACAAGCGTGCGCCGCGCCAGTCGCGTGCCGCTGCGCTGCAGACGTTCGTCTACGGTTGCATGCTCCACCCGCTGCTGCGTGACCTCGACTGCATCAAGGCCTTCCTCGCGCTTCCGGGCGATGACTTCGCCAAGTTCAAGCGTGGCGGCCCGAAGAAGTCGATGTACGACACTGACAAGTACAACAGCATCGTCGTGGCGCTGCGTCTCGAGCTTGAGAAGGCTCAGGTGCGTGGCAAGGTCGAAGAGCTCGTTGGTCGCCAGAAGGCGCACTCTACTCGCATGGGCGAGCAGAAGACCCGTGCTGCGAACCAGCTCAAGCGTGAGACCGCCCAGAACATGCGTCGTGAGCAGGCGACCTCTCGTTTCAAGGCGCTCGAGGCTCGCCGCGAAAGCCAGACCGAGCGCAGCGCCCGTGAGAAGGACCGTCTCGACAAGCAGGTCGGCACTACGCACATTCTGTTCTTCGACACGATCCGCGATGAGTCTGTGCGCAACACCGAAGAGGAGACTCGCCAGAAGGAGAAGGTCGAGTTCACCAAGTCGAAGGATTCGTTCCAGGCAGACACGACCCAGTGGAACCGTGACATGGCCGAGTGGAGTCGCCACCGCGCGAACTGGTCGGAGGCGCACAACCCGCCGATCTCGAAGGATATCGCGAACGAGTGGATCGTCAAGTCGTACGGTATCTTCCACACGCACGCGGCCGCCGAAGTGCCGCGTGACCTCACGGAGATGCACGCTGAGTTCGTGAAGCTCCAGGAGAAGGAGCCATCGCTCCTTGAGGAGGAAGGTAACCTTGTCGACGACGAGTGGATGAAGCTGGCGAAGGAGCGTGAGCACTGGACGAACGACCGCGCTAACATGAAGCGTGAGGACGAGATGTGCGCGGACGAGGACAAGCGTTACGAGCAGGAGCACGAGTACGTGCGCCTTGCGGCCGAGGCCCGAGCCAAGAAGGTGAAGGCGATCGAAGCCGACCTTCTTGGCCTCAAGACCGAGATCTCGTCGCGCTTCCGCTGCATTGCCCAGCGCCGCACCCGCCACACTGCCCTCGACGAAGAGTTCGAGAAGGAGTGGCGTGTGCTCCAGGCGGAGCGCAGCAACGTCACCAAGGCTCGTCTTGACGAGCACGGTGCGCGTATTGGTCGCGGCACCAAGCGTAACGAGATCTTCACGGACCAGCTCGCGCGTCAGACCAAGTCGCAGCGCATGCTTCTGTTCAAGCGTGCGGCCCTCACGGACGAGCGCAAGGCGGATTGCACGCTCTTTGACGAGCACAAGGAAGACTCGAAGACTGCGCTTGAGGAGGCGCGCAACTCGCGCATGCTTACGCCGGAGTACATTGCGCGTCTTCAGGCGGACATGAAGGTCCGTGCCCAGGAGTTCGAGGAAGTTGTGAACAGCAACAAGCGCACGCCGTTTGAGGGCGGTGACCCGGAGGTCGACGAGCGCGATGAGTTCATGAACGACGTGCGCCGCCGTCGTGCTGAGTTCCAGAAGCAGCTCGACGATCAGAAGTCGCAACTTGAAGCTGAGAACGCGCTCTGCACGTCGCTGCTCAAGCGCATGGAAGAGCACATCGCCAAGCTCGACGAGGAGATCGAGAACGCCGCCAAGGAGGAGGCTCTCATCACTGAGTTCACTGCCTTGGTGGAAGCCGAGCTCAAGCTCTTGGCCGACGAGGAGGCGAAGCGTGAGGAGAAGAAGGCGCTCATCACCGACCTGATGAACAACGCTGGCAACTGGGTGCTTGATGCGCTCCACGAGCACTCCAAGCGTAAGAAGCGCGAGGCGGACCGCCTTGTTAACCAGGCCGTTCGCGCTGCGGATCTCCAGAAGCTTGTGCAGCACTTCACGCACCGTGTCATCGAGCAGGAGGAGCGTATCATGCGCCAGAAGCAGCGTATTCTCAACGGTGAGCACAAGGTCGAGATGCTGAAGTCGTCCGAGAACTGGTTCCAGTACGTCACCAGCTTCTCGCAGGACCTTGTCAAGAAGGACATGAAGGTGCTCGACGCTGGCAAGAACGAGCGTGTTGATGACCTCAAGGAGGCGTCGCGCCTCCAGAAGGATGATGAGGTCGACATGACCGCCGTCCTGAACGAGCTCAGCTCCAGCCGCCGCTTCGCCACGGAGAAGGAGGAGAAGCGCTCCATCTGGGCGCAGGTTGAGGATGTGTACAGCCTCCAGAACCCGCAGGAGAAGGACGAGGACATGATGATGACCTCGCAGATCCGCAGCCTGCTCCAGCAGCTTGGCGAGGCGTTCGAGATGCTCGCGAACCGTCTCCTCGAGGAGGAAGAGAGCCTGCAGCACGCGTCCACGCAACTCGAGGGTGAGGTCGAGTCGATCAACGCCTTCATGCAGCGCATGGAGAGCGAGGAGAACGCTCTGTGCAACACCGAGAAGGCCTCGCTCGCGAAGGAGAGCCAGGTCCGTCGCTCCGAGAGCGACCTCATCGAGCAGCGCGCTCGCTCGCTCATCGACAGCTACAAGCAGATGCAGGCGGAGCACTCGAAGTACCCGATCGAGCTTGACAAGATCAAGAGCCGCCGCAACGAGCGCGAGCGTCCCGTCGCCCCGCGTGAGGCCGAGATGGAGGCCGCTAAGCGTCTGCTCAAGTCGCGTAACTACTACGACCGCAAGGCCTGCGCCGAATTTGTCAAGAAGTTCAAGGTCGAATCGGACCTCAAGGAAGTGCGTGAGGTGTTCGACTGGCTGCGCGTCGGCCTCGACCGTGACATCAAGAAGATGGAGAAGTGGCTCGAGGCCAGTCGCAAGGACCGCAAGCAGATCGAGTCGGTCAAGGTGAAGGGCAGCGAGATCGACTGGGAGAAGGACACGCTCGCCCGCATCCCTGCGCTCAAGGACGTCCAGAAGAAGCTCTCGCGCTCACAGTCGCCATCAGGCAAGCCCGCTGAAGGCAAGAACAGCGAGTCGAGCACCCTCCACCCGACGGAGCAGTGGATCGCGGACCTTATCACGCTGAAGAAGAACATCTCGGACATCGACTCGACGGTGCTCAAGAACTCTGGCTCGATGACCGAGAACGCCAGTGACGAGGAGAAGAAGGTCACGGAGGCGCTCCAGAAGATGAAGAGCGACAAGGAGTACGTGCTCAACTCGATCCGCTTCATCGATGACGAGGAGGCCAAGGCCGTGAGCGCCACGGGCAAGGGTGTTACGCGCGCCGAGTCGGAGTACAGCCTGCTCGCGCGCTCGAACGACGAGGCGTCGGCCAGCACCAACTCGCTGCCGGCTGTGCCCAGCACCACTCCGCGCGCCATTCGTCCGCCGTCCAACTCGCGCCAGCCGTCGTCCCGCTCGGGCTCGTCATCGAAGCCGCCGTCACCGCCGCCGCCGGCCCCCAAGTCGGCGCCTAAGCCGGAGTCCCCGACGCCTGCTCCTGCCCCCGCGCAGGCTGCCCCCGCGCCGCCTGCCCCGGTGGCGCGCGCCCCGTCGAACAACGCGTTCAAGACTAAGGTGACGTCCGTGGATCTGTAAACATACGTCGAGAGTCGTGTGCATATCAACCGACGAGCGTCGTTGCCAAAGGAGTGACCCCATGAGCTCGCCGCCGCCTGGAAGCCTGCGTGCGCGTGACCGCAGAGGGAAGCGATAAGAAGCCTCTCGAGGACACGCGCGCGGCGCGGCGGCGCCCGCCCCCTGTTTACCTCCCGCATGCGGCCGCGCGCCGGTGTTTTTGATCAAGTATTGGTAGTGAAATATACATACAGCTGAGTGATTCGATAGCAGAGTCCAAATGCATTACGTAGTCCGTTTTCGTGCGTTCCGAGCCGTTCGCGTGCTTCTCCAATGGCGCTAGGAAGAGGCAAAGACAATTCTACAGACAAAAATACAAAATATACAGACGGCTGTTCACCCCTCCCCGCATCCTATTGGCTGGCTTGGCTCCGCAGGCCGAAGGCCGAGGATTAGGGTTAACACTCCCCCGCTTGGCGTTAGGGTGAAGGCATCTCACTTGGCTCCGCAGACCACAGGCCGAGGACTAGGGTTAATACTCGTCGTCTATAGGGTAAAAGGGTTAGAGTTGGGCGGCATTAGATGTCAACCAGCCTGTGACGAGGCTGTTTCTGGACTTTTGTAGCGGTTCTTGTAGATTTTGTCTGATCCTCTGTATTTTCGGGGCAGTCTCCGCTAGGAAGAGCAGTGCCGCTTCGCCGTAAAATTGAAGTCGTAATGCGTCATTATAGTTGTCACGCGACCCCCGCCCGGGGTGGCTACACGCGGCGAGAGGAAACAGCGTTCACACACCGGCACGCAGGACACCATCCCCGTCGACTGAAGGGCGAGGAAGCCCTCGAGCCTACGGGGGTTGTGCCACAAGCGCCTCCGTGGCTTCATCCGCCCCGCGCAGCTGCGACCCCCCCGTCCATTCCATCGCTCTCCATCCCTCCTCGCCGTGTGTTAGCCGGGAAGCCACGACTCAGATTTCCGGCTCAGAAAGAGGAGCGGCGACCTCTGGTTAGTGAGCATTGAAATGCCAAAAAGAAAACTATGAAGTGTTTAGTCATTGAACTACTTGGGTTTAGACATCCATGTAAATAAAACATTTGACTCGGAGGGTTCCGTTCTGCTCTAACCCGGACAAAAACCACCACTCGCCAAGTACCCGCGCCTCGCGCAGACGCTCCTTCCTCCCCGGCTTCTCGACCGACGACCATGGCGCAGGAGTGGTGGTTCTGGCCGTCCGTGTACGGCGGCCTCATCGTGCTGGTGTGTTCGCGGTCTATAGTCCATGTTGGCTCCGCATCCCCCGCGTCTAACCCCACGTTCGTCATGGTATTCTAGTCGTTCCTCTGGACCAAACTCCGCGCACCGGGCTTCGCCGTCAAGGACAAGCACGTGTTCATCACGGGCGGCTCGTCCGGGCTCGGGCTCTCGCTCGCCGTGAAGCTCGCCAAGCAGGGCGCCAAGGTGCGAGCTGCTCCTATGTGTAACCTGGTTAAACCGCCGCGTCTAATCACCTCCACTGTTCCACCAGATCTCGATCGTCGCGCGCTCGCAGGAAAAGCTGAACGCCGCCAAGCTCGAGATCGAGGCCGTCGCGAGCAAGGGCGAGGTCTTCGCGCAGTCCACGGACGTGACGGACTTCGCGTCGGTCCAGGCGGCGATCGCGGCCGCTAACAAGTTCCACAAGCGACCGACCGACAAGCTCTTTTGCTGCGCCGGCGTCGCGACGCCCGGCATCCTGGTCGAGCAAGACATCGCGGTGTTCCGCAAGATGATGGACCTCAACTACTTTGGTGTGGTCCACGCGGTCAAGGCCGCGCTGCCGGCCATGATCGAGGCCGACAACCGCGGTCAGGTGATCATCATCGCCTCGGGCTGCTCCATGCTCTCGTTCATCGGCTACACGCAGTACGCGAGCTCCAAGTACGCGCTGCGCGGCTTCGCCGAGGCGCTCCGCAACGAACTCAAGCTCTACAACATGACGACGTCGATCTACTACCCGGGCAACATCGACTCGCCGGGCTTTGCCGAGGAGAACCGCATCAAGCCCGCCGAGACCCGCGAGATCGAGGGCGCGTCGACGCCCGAGAAGCCCGACTCGGTGGCCGACAGCCTGCTGGGCGGCCTGCGCGACGGCCAGTTCGCGATCACGAACGACCCGCTGCTGTTCGTGCTGCGCCTCATCTCGAACGGCGTGTCGCCGCGCTGGAACTCGCCGCTGGAGGTGCTGCTCTTCCCGATCGCCGTGGTCATCCAGATGGGCTTTGGCATCTACATGGACTTTGTGGTCACGCAGTCGGGCAAGAAGCAGCGCGCCGCCAAGAAGACCAACTGAGCCATCACGGTCGAGATGGATGCTCCATTTGAGAGAGTTACAAAGTTAGGATGCACATGTGTAACCGCAGCGCTCTATTCGAGGCATGATCCGACTGTGTATACCGTTCGTATACCCCCTGTATACATCCCCAATAGAGCGCGCTGTGTTCTAATTAGACGCCCTCTGGCCAATCCGGAATCCGGCACAAGTGACAAGCACGCGCCCTCACTGGATGGCGACGAGCGCGCATTGAGCTCCTCGCGCCACACCCCAGCAGCTCCATCTCTCTTCTCCCCACATAACCATGACCAACGCCAACACCTCCAGCGCTAAGACCGGCGCGCCGGCGTCCGCGCCCGAGCAGCAGCCGGCGCTCAAGAAGGCGCGTGTGGACACAGAAGCCTCGGTGGCCGAGTGCTTCTTCCCGGGGCTGCTGGACGCCGCAAACGTCGCGCAGCTCGCGGCCGCGTACAAGACCTCGGCGCCGTACCTCCACACGTGCATCCCGTCGCTCGTGGCGCCGCAGCTGCTGCGCGACGTTCGCACGGAGATCGAGCAGCACCTGGTGTTCACCGAGAAGGAGACGGACATCTACAAGGTGCTCCAGACCGGCGACCTGGCCAACATCGACGGGCTGCCCACGGCCGAGCGCGCGCAGCTCGCGCACTTGCACCGCCTGCGCGACGCCATGTACTCGCAGACGTTCCGCGACTTTGTGTCGCGCGTCACGGGCTGCGGCCCGCTCTCGGCGGCCAAGCAGGACCTGTCGATCAACAGCTACTGCCAGGGCTCGCACCTGCTCAACCACGACGACGTGATCGGCTCGCGCCGCGTGTCCTACATTCTGTACCTGCCGGACCCGCAGGAGTGGGACCCGGCGTTCGGCGGCGCGCTCGAGCTGTACCCGTGCGTGGCCAAGGGCACGCCGGACGTGGCGCCCACGCTCACGCTGCCGCCCAAGTGGAACCAGTTCGTCATGTTCACGGTGCAGCCCGGGTACTCGTTCCACAGCGTCCAGGAGGTGGTTGCGCCGCACGACCGGCTCTCGATCTCGGGCTGGTTCCACCTACCGCAGGAGGGCGAGCCGGGCTTTGACGAGGCCACGGAGGAGCAGGATGCCGCGCCCGCGTCGCTCGCGCAGCTCGAGGACGACTCGCGCGACGCCGAGTTCCCGTTCGCACCCCTGGACAACGCGGAGGAGGCCAAGGACGAGAATGACGACGAAACGCTCACGGACGCCGACCGCGCGTACCTGGCCAAGTACATCAACGGCGACTACCTCACGGCCGCCAACCTCGCGCAGATCAACGAACGCTTTGGCGCCGATTCGTCGATCCAGCTCAACGACTTTCTCCAGAGGGAGTACGCCGCGCTGCTCGAGCCGACGCTCGTGGCGGCCGACGCGCGCGATGGGCTGGCCAACGGCGAGTCCAAGATGGTCCACGGCACGGGCGTCCACGCCGGCTGGCGCGTCCAGGGCTCGCCCGTGAAACAGCGCTTCATGGTGCTCGCGGCCGAGCCGCAGGACGGCGAGCCGGCCGAGGCCGCCAAGCTGCGCGAGCTCCAGGCGCTGTTCCAGTCGCGCGCGCTGCGCCGCTGGACCGCCGAGGTGGCCGGCTCGGCGGTCTCGCACTTGCGCGGCCGCGCGCGCCGCTTCCGTGCGGGCCTCGACTACACGCTGGGCACGTCGTCGACCGTGACGAGCATTCTGGACGTGACGCTCTCGCTCACGCCCGCGAGCGAGTGTTGGGACGAGGGCGAGGTGGGCGGCTACGAGTGCTACATCGCCGGCGACGACTCGAACGACGACCCGGCGATCTACCGCCAGGCCGCGGACGACGCCGACACGCTGCTGGCCACGCAGGCCGGCTGGAACGTGCTCACGGTCGTGATGCGCGACCAGGGCGTCATGCGCTTTGTCAAGTACGTGTCGGCGCTCGCGAACGGCTCGCGGTGGGACGTCTCGTACGAGTACTTGCTGCGGGATGACGCCGAGAAGGCGGCCGAGGAACGCGCCGAGACTGGCGCGAACTGAGTTGATACGGCGACCCGACTCGACCCTGTGGACAAACGACAGACAGCTTGATGAATAAAACAAACAAATATGTGTGAATGACCAACGATGATATGACTCTGCCGTGTACAAGAGGAGGATAAAAAAGAACGAGATTCGCCGATGCGGGAGCTGCGTGGCCTGAATTCCCCCTTTTATCCGCGGCGCTTGCTGAGACGCCAGGCGTCCGGCGGGTTGTGGCGGTCGTACAGCGGCTCGATCTTCTCGTTGCGCTTGCGCTTCGAGAGCTTGGTCGGGTCGCCCTTCTTGAAGAACGCCGGCGCGAGCTCCACGAGCCACTTGGGCTCGATCGTCATGACGCTGCGCATGTACTCTTTGGTCGTGAGCACGAGCTCGTGGTAGAGCACCCACTCCGGGTTCTTGTTGAAGACGGCGCTCGACGGGTGGATGTACACGGGCTGGCCCTCGACCATCGTGCGGTAGCCCTCTTGCGGATCCTTCTTGGCGGTGTTGGCGAAATAGCCCGCGACGATTGCGCGACGCACCTTGTTCAGGTTGCGTCCGCACGACGTCACGTCCATTTTGTAGCGATCCAAGATCGAGAGAAGCTGTTTGCGGACGTCTTGTGCGCGGCGGATGGCACGCGCCTGGATGAAATTCTCAAAGCACCACGGATTCGAAAACTTGGAGTTCTTCCAGGCTTCGTACACGGCGAGCAGCGTCAGGTGGTCTCCTTCTGGCTGATGGAATTTGGCCTTCTTCTGATCTGCCTGCGCCTGCTTCTCCTTTGGACGGAAGAAGACGGTCTCAACCGACAGCATCGCGACGATCGTGAGGACCTCTTCGGCGCATCCGAGCACGACTGATGTGAGCAGCACTTTCGCGTTCTTTGGCTCTACAGGGAACTCGGCCATCTTCTTGCCCAGGCGAGTGAGCAGACCTTCGTCGTCCAGAGCTCCCAAGCCGTACAGGCTTTCGAGTGCCAGAATCATCGATTGCTGGGGCGGCGGGTCCATGAAGTCGAATCTGAGGAGATCGTTGATACCCATGGCCTTGAGCTGCAGAACTACCGAGCTGAGGTTAGCGCGCTGGATTTCCGGGATGGTCGTCGACATCATTTCGTTCTTGTAAGCATTCTCAGTGTACAACCGGTAGCACTTGCCCGGGCCTGTGCGTCCGGCACGACCTGCACGCTGACGAGCCGAGGCTTGCGAGCAAGGAGTCACAACGAGCGAGTCCATGCCGACCTTCGGGTTGAACGCCTTCTGCTTGCAGAAGCCAGGGTCCACGACATAGTAGATTCCGTCAATGGTGAGCGACGCCTCGGCAATGTTAGTGGCGACGACACACTTACGCGAGCCCTTTGGCGCCGGCTCGAAAATACGCGATTGCATCTCAGACGGCAGCGCACCGTACACCGGTAAGATAATGAGTTCTGGTGCGAGTGCTCGCTCTTGTAGTGCCTTGATTCGCTGATATAATACTTCACACGCTGTATCAATTTCTTCTTGACCAGTCAAGAAAAGCAGGATATCTCCCTCTGGCTCGGTGAGATGGATTTGCATGACACACAGGAGCGATGCGTCCAGGTAATCCAACTCCGGCTCCTTCGTGTACAGGATCTCGACGGGGAATGTACGACCAGGAATCGTGAAGATCGGGCAGTCGAAAAAGTAGCTGCTAAACTTCTCAGCATCAAGCGTTGCCGACGTGACAATCAGCTTGAGATCCTTCCTCTTCTTGCCCAACTCCTTCAGGAGTCCGAACAGCACGTCCGTGTTGATTGTACGTTCGTGAGCCTCATCAAGCATCAGCGCTGAGTACTTGGATAGCTTGTTATCGGCGAGGTACTCACGAAGAAGCATACCTTCCGTCATGTACTTGATCACAGTCTCTGGGGACGTGCAGTCCTCGAAACGCATCGAATAGCCAACCTCTTGGCCAAGTTCACAACCGAATTCTTCTGCCACACGCTTTGCCACGGAGGACGCCGCAACACGACGAGGCTGCGTACAGCCGATGATGCCCTTGGACGTCATCCCCATTTCAGCCATGTACTGTGTCATTTGAGTGGTCTTGCCTGAACCAGTCTCACCGATCACGACAAGCACCTGGTTCTCGGCAATGGCTTTCATCAGCTGACGCTTGAGCTTGAAGACCGGAAGACTCTCTCGCTGCTCCAAGATCGACTTGTTCGATACGATACCGTACGACAGATTCTTGCCTACGGATTTTTGCTTCCACTCCGGCATCTCAAACGACGATCCCATGTTGATACCGCGGAGTTCCTGTGCGAAATGGCGCTCACCGGCCTCAGGCATGGGGTCTTCCCACGGTCGGTTCAAATCCTTCGGGATGGAGTCAATGAGCTGGTTCGCTTGTGTCTGTCGCAGCTCTCGACGCTCCTTCGCCAAATTGGACTGCGTCATCGCCGCGCGCTGCATGGATCCATCCGGGTTCTTGACGACCTTGACGGGAGAGAGCTCACGACTCAATTGCGTCTGTCCGCGAAGGAAAACCGGTTCCTCATCGTTCAGTTCGACTTCAAAGTTCTCTTCGGTTCCGTCGATGTCCAACAGGCCGTGGTCTTCATCAAACGTCGGGTAGTCTTCCACTGAGAGCACACCAGAGTTGATCAACTGGCGAGCCTCCCACCGCTCAGGAGACGACATGCGCTTCGCAGCGCGCTGCGGCTTGGAGTCATCGTCGTCGTCGTGGTTGAGGCGGTGCATGCCAGGGGCAGACGGGTTGATCCACGACCGGTTGTCGACGCTCGACCCGGTGTCATCTCGCGCTCGCTTCGCACCCTCCGCGGACCGCGAAGGCACGAGATCTTCTCCCGTTTTCTGGTCCACATCCTTCATCGACATGGACACCTTCGCGCCCGAGATCGAGATCACCTTGACCTTCACGCGCTGGCCGCGGCTCACAAAGTCCTTGAGGTTCGCCACGCGCTGTGCTGACAGGTTGGACACGTGTACGAGCCCCTCCTTCTTCTCGCCCTCGAACGTGTCCTCCAGCTCGACAAACACGCCAAAGTCCATGACCTTGGACACACGCGCGTCGTAAATGCCGTACAATTCAAGCGTCCGTGCGCGGCCCCCGCTGCTGCGACTGCTGTAGCGATCGTCACGGTCGCGATCGCGTCCGCGCTCTCGGTCACGGTCTCGCTCTCGGTCCCGTCCACGATCACGGCCACGATCGCGGTCACGACTCCGGCTGCGGCTACGGCTGCTACGGCGTCTTCTGTCGTCTCGCCGGTCGTCCCGTCGGTCCTCGCGGCGGTCCCTCGAGCTTGTGGTCGTTGAGCGCGGGTCGCGAAAGTCGCGTTCGCGGTCGCCCGCGCCGGGTCCATACTTGGAGGGCGCCGTGTCCGTCACAGCTGCCACCTTGGTCTCGGGGCGGCGCGCCATGTACGCGCGGTCCTCCTCCTCGTGGCCCGCCACGCCGGCAATGTCGGCGACCGTGAGCTGCGCGTCGTCGTCGTCGGCGTCGCGGGAAGCCGCCTTGCGCCGCGCCTTGCCAGTACTGCCAGGCGCGACGCCCAGCGGCGGCTTGCCGCTGCCGGGCTTGCGCGGCGCCATGGTGTTGACGATGCGGAAGAGGTTCTCGGCGAGCGCCTCGGGCAGCGGCAGCTCCTGCGCGCGGATGGCCGCGAGGAACTTGGCGCAGGACGCGCTCTCGCGGACCATCTCGATGATGAACTCGGCGAGCGTCTTGTCGCTCATGCCCAGGTGGTTCTCCAGCTCCGTGCAGACCTTGGAGACCAGGCTCAGCTCCTGGAGCTTCTCCATGGCGACCCCGCTTCTTGCTTCTCGTTCCGCTTGTCCTTTAGAGAGCTGTTTTCGCTTCCAGTTATTATCCCCCCGCCCGAGCCAGAAGATAACCCACATATTCATGTGGGATATTAAGTGGAACAGTGTTCTACAATTCTGTGCAGTGATCCACATGGAGATGTGGAACACAATGTGGTCCACATTGGCTGCTGCCTCAGCGCGACCAGACAGCTGCTGATTGGGCTGATCGGCTCGGGAATTTCTGTGTGACTGCGTCAAACAAAACGTAGGGAGAGAGAGGAGATGGAGCAAAAGAGAACCACTGAAGGGGCTTCTATTAGGATGCTTCAAGACGACCATCACTCTGTCTCTGCTCTTCCTGCCCGCCGGTTCAAGTTGCGTTGGTGACCGTGGCGATTCATCATCGTGTGTTGCGAGAAAGTCGCTCCCCTCACAGTCGCCTCTCCATTTCGGAGGCGAGCGCCCCGAGCCGAGCGAGCGCCTTCTCTCCGGTGTCAGTCGCCAGCCCCCCACTTGTTCTCTTCCCCCAAGCACCGGACGGACGCCAACACCAACACGCCCCAACGATCCAAAGTTGGGCGATCCAACACGACAAACTACCCAACAAATCCAACAGCTATTACCACACGATGAACGCGAACGTCGCGCCGGCCGAGTACCTCCACTACCTGGACGCGCACCTCGCGCACGCGCACGCGGCGCAGGCGGCGGCACAGGCGGCGGCGACTGTTGTGACGCCCATGGACCACCTGATGCAGGACGAAGGCACGACGTCGTCGGCGTCGTCGGCGTCGCCGGCGCAGTCGCCCGCGCACCTGAGCCACCTCCACCGCCACGCGCACGCGCACTCCATGGACGACGGCGAGGGCGACGCCGAGGGCGAGGACGAGATGGACGGCGAGGGCGAGGACGGCGGCAAGGAGAAGTGGGCCAAGCGCCACGTGTGCGACGTGCCCGACTGCGGCAAGAGCTTCGACTCCAAGTGGGCGCTCATCCGGTATGTGGGGCGTTGGCGGATTGATGCTGTTTCTCTTAAAACCGATGCACTCATGCTGTTGATGCCTTCTACAGCCATATCCGCGTGCACACGGGCGAGAAGCCGTTCCCGTGCACGTACCCGGACTGTGACAAGTCGTTCGCGGAGAAGTCGGCCATGACGCGCCACCTACAGACCCACTCGCGCGACAAGCCGTACAAGTGCACGTACCCGGGCTGCACCAAGAGCTTCAAGGGCAAGGACTACCTCGAGTTCCACCTCAAGATCCACGCCGAGGGCAACCCGTACGCGTGCGAGCACCCGTCGTGCTCCAAGACGTTCTGCAGCCCCAAGAGTCTAAAGAAGCACATCCGCCTGTGGCACAACCCGGGCGGCAAGAGCACGTCCATGGAGCAGCAGCTCCGGGAGCGGATCATCAAAATGGCCACGCGCAACAAGGAGAAGACACGCAAGTTCGAGTCGACGATCCGCAACCTCATGGACGAGAACGAGGCGCTCAAGCGGAGAATAGCCGAGCTCGAAGGCCCCATGCGACGATCTTAGATCCAGTCAAGAGGAATCGCGCTCGAAAAAACTCCATCCTTATCTATCTCCACCCGCGCCTCCCTTGCCTTCCCGACGGGGAGGCGCAGCATTCAGTACTGTAGCATTGTCGCACTGAAGGCACACTTTGCCGTCCTCAGCTGTTTCGTAAACGTTGTGTAATCCGCAAGATCGGTTGACTATTCCGTTAGGTCGGGCGCTCACCAGAGCCCATCCGCGACGAGTTCCATTGACAGGGCTTTGCTTCTTTGATCCACACGGAGATGGGGGTTCCCCATCGGGGAATCACCGAGTGCGTGGACGTATTATTAATAGCTGTTTAGCAGTAGATCCATCCGTGAACTGCACTGTAGTTGATGGTTGATTCAGCTTCATCTCACAAGATTCTCATTGCAATAACGTACGCGCGGGTTGGATCTCCGTGGAGCAGGAAGGGAATAATACCTATCGCACAATGGCGTTCGATGCTACTGTATTGAACGGAAGCACATCACGCTTATCCTCGCGGCTTCGGGCCGCCCGCGGGCTTGGCCATAATGATCTGATCGACACGCAGCACCGTGATGGCCGCGTCGGCACCCAGTCGCAGCGCCGATCGCTTGGTCGCTAAGTGGTCCCAGATGCCCTGGTCCAGCGCGTTCGTCACGACGTGCGTCGAGGCGGCACCCTACAACATGGATACGAAACACATATCAGTACAGAAACAAAACCACGCGCCTCATCGTACACTTAGGATAGACGCACCTCGACATCCACACCAGCATTCAGGTTGCCCGCGGCGTGGGACGCGTAGAGGCTCGAAATGACCTCGGTGGCCATCTTGCCGGCGTTCTCCGCCAGGATGCGCGGCACGATCTCAAGCGCATCGGCGAACTTCTTAATCGCGTACTGGTCGAGACCGGGCGTGGCCTCGCCAAAGTTCTTGATCTGTCGGGAGAGTTCGAGCTCGGTCGCACCGGCACCGGCCACGAAGCGAGCGTCCTTGCACGACGCCTTGACACAGTTGACACCATCATCTGAAAAAAGGCAAATAGAAAGGCATGTCAGTCACCATCAACACGATCATCCAGCTCGAGGTGCAACGCATTCCGTACCGATTGCTCGCTCAATGTCGTTCAACACGTTCTCCGTGCTGGAACGCAGCACAATGGTCGCCATCTTGGCGTCCTCCTTGTCTTGCCGGAAGACCGTGACCTTCTTGCCACCAATCTCCTTCACCGAAACGCTGTCACAGAAACCCATCTCGTCGGGCGTCGGCGCACCAAGACGCACGAGCGCGTTGGCGTTCACAGCGCGGCAGAGGCGGCGCAGCTCCCACTTGGACGTAATCTTGACGGCCATGAGGCTGTACTTTTCCAAAAAGTGGAGCGCCATCTCGCTGATCGATCCGCCCGAGACCACGACCTTAGCGCCGCTCTCGGCGATGCCGCGGATGGCCTCCTCGAGGTTCTTCTCCTCGCTCTTGTTGTAGTTCATGAGCTCGTCGGCGTCCTTGATCAGCACCGTGCTCTTGGCCTCGGTCGACGAGATCTCAATGCCGCAGCCAAAGACCGCGATCTTGGCGGCCTCGGCCTTCTTCACGGCGCCCTCCGAGTCGCGCTGGACGACCATGCCCTTGAGCACGGTCGAGTCGAGCAGGTTGCCGCCGCGGATCTTACAGACGCGGATGTTGTCGACGTTGATGCTCGCCTTCTTGGGCGCCGAGGGCATGACCGTGAGGCAGGCCTCGGCCACGAGCTTGGCGAGGAAGTCCTCAAAGCCAAACTGCTTGGACGCGAGCGAGGTCTTGATGGCCTTCTCGAGCTGCGCCTGGTCGCGCACGTTCTCGAGCTGCGCGATCTCCAGTCCCTCGAGCAGCTCGATGCACTTGTCGTAGGCCTTCTGATAGCCCGTGACGATCTCGCTGGCGTGGAGCCCCATGCGCAGCAGGCTCGCGGCCTCCATGAGCAGCTCGCCGGCGAGCGAGACCACGAGGCACGTGGCGTCGCCGTAGTCGTTCTCCTGCATCTTGGCGGCCATCGCGACCATCTTGGCGGCCGGATGGACGACCTCGAGCTCGTTCACGATCGTCGCCGTGTCGCTCGTCACGAAGATCTTCTCCAGGTGGTTGATCACGAGCTTGTTCATGCCGTTCGGGCCCAGCGACGAGCGCGTGATGGCCGCGAGCTGCTTGACGGCGTCGATGTTCTTGGCCACGGCCTGGTCCACGCCCTCAAAGTGCTTGTGGCCGTCCTTGAGCATGGACGAGAGGCCGCCGCCCACATTCAGTCCCATCGACTTGGCCATGGTTACTCCTGGTGCTTTTTTCGTTGGTTGTTTGGTTTCCCCCTTCTGAAAGCGTTCCCCCCGGGCGGAAATGATCGCGCCAATCTATGGAAAGCTTCACCTCCGCCCACACCACACGCTACGGTCGCGAAGGTTTTTCATCCAATGAAATACGATTCTTAAGATTATGCGCGGTTTCATTGGACAAAATCTAGTACAATAAATACGGTATTCTTGACGAATCCACGGTAACCAACGTAACCAGGAGGCCACTTGGATACGGACGGACGCCACAGCGGTGCCTAATGCGAGCTGGCTTCGAGACCGAGCTCGTCGAGCTGGCCGAAGAAGTCGCCCGTGATACAGATCACGATGTTCAGCGTCTTGAGCGCCTGCGCATTTGCCTCCGTGGCCGGGAGCGTGTTGCGCAGTTGCCAGCAGCGTCGCAGGAGCTGGCGGATCGTCGCGGCGACCTCGGCATGCACGGGCTTGTCCAGGCGCGCCAGCAGCGCGTAGATCCACACGCCGCGCGCCCGCGAGAGCTGGCCCAATGACTCGAGCCAGTCGGTGTGGTACACGAGAAGACGCCTCGTCAGAACTTGATCAAACTGGAGAAGCAGTCGTAGGTGCGGCGGTGTCCCGCTGGACAGGATTGGGTCTTCACCCGGCAGGGACGACTCGACTTCATCACCACTGGCCGCGGGCTTGCCGAAGAAGAAGCTGACCCACCCGGACTCGTCATTCATGCGCGGCACCTGCGTACGCAGCACACTCGCCACGGTTGGATCACTGCTGCCGCCGCCAATGGTGACATGGCGATCGCGCGGAGGCGGTCCGATCTCCTGCCAGCGTGCGAGCTGTTGGCGCAACTCGGCAAAGTCCGCGAGCAGCTCCTGCTTCCACTCGTCGCTCGGCAGCAGCGCGGCGTCGGATACGGCACTGAGGTCTTGGATCGCTGGCATGTTGGCGGTCTGCTCGCGGTCATAGCGCCGCGGATCGACATCTGAGACCACGACGTCCGGGATGCCCTCGGCCTCGATGCGCACACGCCACAGGTACTCCTGCACGTCCGCCGGCGGGATGCCTTGCTTCATGCGCATCACAATCGCGGCCACGTCCACGGACTCCTCATCCACGGGCAGCACCGCGGCCATCATCTTGGCTCTCGTCTTTCGTTGGTGTCACCTTTGGTTGGATTGATGAGGGTTGAAGGGTTACACTTCCCATGTAACCCTAGTAAAACGGGCTTTGAACCCGAACCCATGTAAACCACGAAACCCGACCCGTAATCGTCTATGAAAGGAGCCATTATTCCACTGGACAGCGAGATGGTGGCGACGACGCCCCTGGACGCGGTCGCGGAGCTGCAGGCCGTCGTGGCGCAGCTCGCGCCGGCGCTGCGCCCGCAGGTGGTGCCCAAGGGCGCGCAGTACGGTCTGGACGTGCTGCTGGCGCTGTGCGCCACCGACGCGCAGCGCAGCGCGCTCCGCACGGCCGTCGCCGAGCATGCGCCCAAGGAGCTGCGCGGCGAGGACGACGACGAGGACGACGCGCTCAGCGGCGCGTACGCGGTCGGCGCGTTCGACGTCGCGCGCCGCGTGTTCAACGTCGAGTCGGTCGCGTGGCTGAGCGAGCAGGAGGCGCTCGTGCACGAGTTCCCGCGGTTTGTGGAGCTGCAGCTCCAGGAGCCCGATCAGGTGCGGACTCTCCAGTGGTGATTGGATGGAGTAGACGGATGCTGATGGACTGTGTGCATGCATGTAGGCGAAGGAGATCACGGAGTTGTTTCTGCAGCGCAATGGCCACGCCGCGAGCGACGTGATGGCCGCACAGCAGTGCTTCAATGCGGCGTTCGCGCTGCAGACGCTGCTGCGCGCGTTCCCGCGCCCACCGATCGCAATCCACGGCCGCGCCGTCGAGATCGACGCGAGTACGGACGTGCGCAAGGCGATCGTCGAGCCGCTGTTCGCCAAGAAGAAGGCCAAGGCGGCCAAGCCCGCGAAGAGCGAGGCGGCGCCGGCAAAGAGTGAGAAGCCGGCCAAGTCCAAGAAGCGCAAGGCCGGCAAGCAGTAGAACCGAGGCCTCTTGCGTTGCACGCATTTCCCGATAGACCAATCTTTTTGTAACTTAACGACACGACTGCTTCCCCACACCTGAGTGTCTTGCTCGCCCACGTCGATTCGTGTCGCTGTCTCACTTCACCCGAGGAACGCGCCATGAGCGCGCAGGTGCACTTGCAGGTGCATGTTGACTTCCTCGTGGTGCGACAGGAACGGAAAGTCGCCGGCGTCCTTGATCATCGCCTGCGGGCCATCACAATAGAAAATTTAGAGGGACCATCGTCCACACGCGTCTCTCCTCATCTTCTCCGTGTTCCTACGGACCAGCTTCGCGCGCGGGTACCGCGCCTCCAGCTCCTCTCGCGCCCGCAACGGCAGGGTCGTTGCGCCGTGGCTCTAAACCCACACAGAGAAAGGAGGGCACACACAGTAACCCGAGGTTAGCATTCCTCTGATGAGACCGCCGCTCGTGTGTACAAGGCGAGTACGCACGTCGATCAGCGTCATGTTTTCGTCGGCGACCCCCAGGCGCCAGCTTGCGGGGCTGCTCGGCAGGCACTGGAGTGTGAGGAAGCACGCAGCCTCTTGCTGCGTGAGCTTGGCCACCTGGATAGGCTCATACAAAAATGGTCATCGGGTTTGTTGGCCTCCTCGAGTACGGTGCGTGTGAGTACCTACCTGGTCCGCGATGTAATCGACGGCACGTACGCGGGCCTGGTTCGGGCTCCGCTGGCGGGGCAACTGCTCGAGCATGTACCTGCAGAGCATAGCATGGGGCCGCGTCAGTTTGTGTGTCGGATGGCTAACTACTGTAGTGGGCGACGTGACACAATACGCCGCACTTTTTGAGATAGAAGTCGGGCAGGTACGCGAGCCTAGCAGGACCCACAAAGTGAGAACAACAATCCCCACACGATCGCCTGTCCGGAGCTCTGTCCTCACGTCGTGAGCCAAGGCGCCTTGGCGGCGAACACGCTTGGGTCGCAGTATCCCTGTGTCATCACGAGCGACGCCACGCGCTGCGGATACATCGCCGAGTATCGCTGGACGGGCAATCCGATGTGAGACGCCAATAGATCAACGCTGCTGATGATATCAACAGAGAACAAACCTGGGCGAGATAAGCGCCCAGCGAGACGCCGTAGACATGGACCTGAGAGCCCCACAGACACCATTATAAACACCCCAGAAAGATCCACCCCAGAACGTTCAAGAACATGCTCGCCACACCTGCTGGAGCCCAAGCGCATCGAGGAACCGATCGAAGCTGTGGACCCATTCCTCATGGGTCCACACGATCGGGTGTTGCACCTGCGAGGATGCAACGAACTTGAGCAAGAAGATACCGTAGCTGTGTCGCCTTAACACTTGCGAAGTCACGCACCGCGATCACGCGATATCCTTTCGTCGCGAGCCCCGAGACCTGCAGGTGGAAGATCTTGGCGGAGCCGGTCGTGCCCGGGAGACACACCAGCGGCGGCGGTGGCGCGCCGCTGGACGCCTCAGGCTTGCCACAGTCGTAGTACTCCCACGTGTGGCCGTCGTACGTGGTCACGCGCAGTCGAGCCGTTTGCTGCAAGAACGCGCGCTCGCTCTCGCTGAAGCTCCTCGTTGCCATCGTCAGAATCTTACCCAGTCACCAACGTGAGAGATCGGATCCCGTGGCGACTGATCGAAGGGCTCCACAAAAAAAAAAATCGAAAAAAAGCAAAGCAAAATCGTTCTATCGAAAGGGTTATCCGGCGAATTCGGAAATGTGGTGCGCGAACTTGCGGTTCGCGAACTTCTGCTGCTTGGCCTTGCGGTCCGCGACGTGGTTGTACTTCTCGTCGCGGTCCTTGCGCTTCTGGAGCGTGCCCTTCTTGGCGTTCACGCCCGAGTCGCGCAGCTTGGAGGACGCCGGCGGCTCGCGGAGCGCAAAGCTCTTGGCGATGTGGCCAAAGTGGAGCCCGCGCACGTGGAAGATACCGCGCGTGTCGGACGAGTGGGTCGCGTAGCTGCGCACGAACGAGTGGAAGCCCTGGCACGCGAGCTCGAAGAGGTCCTTGTCGCCCAGCAGAGTCTGCTCGAAGAGGTACTGTAGGTCGCTCTGCACGACTTCGTGGACGAGCTTCTTGTTGGACTTCATGAAGCCGCCGCCGCTCGCGACGCGCGCCACAGTCTTCTCGAGGCTCAGCGCGTTGAGTGACAGGTTGTGCTTCTTGAGGTAGTCGAGGTACTCGGACTCGGACGGCATGAGGAAGAGCAGACTGCTGCCTTCGTTGCCGCTTCGCGCCGTACGGCCGACACGGTGGACGTAGTCGCGCGTCTCGGTGGGCGGGTCGTACTGCACGATCCACTGGACCGTCGGCAGGTTGAGGCCTCGCGCCGCGACGTCCGTGCAGATGAGCACGCCGTTCGAAGACGAGCAAAAGTTCTTGAACGTCGACGTGCGCTCTTGCTGCGGGATGTTGCCGTGCAGCCGGAAGAGCGAGCCGAGCTCGCCGAAGAGCGGCGACGCCGCGCCCAGCTTGTCCTTCTTGCTGTCCTCGCCCTCGCTCTTGCTGTTGTTGTTACCGTGCTTGTTGCCCTTGCCGGCGGGCCACGCGCACTTTTGGAAGAGCGCATAGTGGAAATCGACGGCGTCGCACGTGGACATGAACACGACGATCTTACACTTCTTGCGCGTGCTGCTGGTGAGCTCCTGGCGCAGAAAGCACGTGAGGCCGCACAGCCGTGTCTTGGCCGGCACGATCATAAAGTGCTGCTGCAGCTGGTGCGGCGTGTTGAACTGCTCCTGCTGGCCCTTGACAGCGGCCACAGGCGTCTTCGCCGCGGCCTTGGCCATCTCCTTGTCGGCGTCGATGAGCACGGGGTTCACGAGACTCATCTTGGCAAGCTCCTCTACACCGCTGTTGATGGTCGCCGAGACCAGCAGGTTCTGGCGCCGGCCGCCCGTGTACTTGTTGTTCTTGGTCGAGGCGTCAATGATCTGGAGGATCTGCGTGATCTGCTTCTGGAAGCCCATGTCCAGCAGGCGATCGGCCTCGTCCAGCACGAGGAACTGGAGCCGCGCATAGTTGAACGACTGTGTGTTGACCAGGTGGTCCGCGAGGCGGCCGGGCGTGGCGATGAGGATGCAGATGCCCTTGCGCAGGCGCGCCTTCTCCGACTTCTTCTTCTCGCCACCGACCACCATGCCCGGCACGAGGAACACGAACGCCTTGGTGAGCTTCTCGGCGGTCTCCTGGATCTGCTGGCACAGCTCGCGCGTGGGCGCCAGGATGAGCGCGAGGCAGCCGTCGTCACGCCCCACGCGGGGCTCGATGGACTGCAGCTTCTGCACGATTGGCAGCAAGTACGACAGCGTCTTACCGGAGCCCGTCTCGCTCTTCACGAGCACGTCCTTGCCCGCGAGCACCTGCGGGATGGTCTTGACCTGCACGGTCGTGGGGCGCGCAAAGCCGAAGCCGTTCGCGCTCGCGTCCTTCTGGAGAATGTCGATCAGCCGCGGGTGGAGCTTCATGGACTCGAACGTCGTGTGCGCGAAAATCTTTTCGCTCGCGCTCGACTCGAGCGGACGGTCCAGCACATTGTCGATCGTCGTGCGCACAGTCGTGAACGCCTCGGGCACGTACGATTCTTTGTTGGGGTTCTTACGCGTGCCGAACGGCTTCTTCTTGCCGTCAGCGTCGGCGTCGGCGTCAGCGCCATCACCGTTGGTTGTCGCCGCCTCCCCGCCACTCGGGTCCTCGATCGCAGCCTCCTGCTTGGCGTTCACCGCCAGCGAGCGCTTGATGATCTCGTCCATGTCGTCGTCGCCGTCGTCCATCGCCACAGGCTCTGGATACTCCTCCTCCTCCTCCTCCTCGTCTTGCTCCTCCGACACTTCCTTCGAATCTTCGTTATCTTCCTCCACTTCCACGGGCGCAGGAGCCGGCGCCGCCTTGGGCGCGCGCGACGGCTTCGTAAAGTTCACGACGCCCGGCTTCTTCTTCTCCTCGCGCTGCGCGCTAAACGCCCTGGCAGCGCCACTGCCAGCAGGTCGCTTTGGCGCCACAGCAGCCTTACTATCCGTGGCACCGCTGTTGCCCGTACGTGGCTTGGACGCCAGCGGCCTGGCGCCGTTGCTGCCAGCGGTGGCACCACCATTCGTGGGCGGCGCGCCATCGCCACCGGCACGGGCCTTGGCCTTGGCGTTCTTGTGGGCCGTTTTCTTGGCGCGGAACGTGGTCTTCTTCTTCTTGGCCACGCGCGGGCCGGCGCCCGAGGCCGCGATGTTGAGCTGGAAGCCGCCGTCCGCCATGGCGCTGCTTGGATGTCGGCGGAGAGCGGAGACGTCGCTTGATGGTGGAGCTGTTCGGCCGTGTCAACGCCACTTGAGTCCCGCTTAGGTTAACTCGCTCGGTTCACCAACACCAACAGTTCCAAAGTGCTGCCCTTTCAAGGCACTCGCAACTGCATCGCAACATAAAGTTCATCATGCAACATACTGGCAACGTAACGTGATTGCGCCAATTCCTTCCCTTTCATCCTGGAAACATGGCGACAGAGCTGTCGGTGTGGCGCAGCTTCCGCGCGCTACGCGCGCACGCACTGGTGTCCGCAGCAGCAGAACAGGTGCGATACTTAGTCTACAAGGCGCTCGCTGGGATTCTGGAGGCGCTCACGTCGTTTGCTCCTTTTCTTTCCACGCCAAGCCGTCGGAATGCGTCGTTGAAGGGCGGATCATGCACCAGCGCCGCGTCTCGTACGTCTCATGCGTGTCTTTCTCTCTCTCGCTGCATTGGGTTACTGAGTGTATGTCTCTCATTCACCACTGCAGCCGCCGCTGCTCGTTCTACGATCTCGCATCGGCCCACGAGAGCGAGAGCGAGCGCAAGCGCGTCGAAGTGCTGCTCAAGATCGTCGCCGGCGAGCTGACGACCGAGGACGTGGACGCCGTGCGCCACCGCGTGAGCCTCGGGGACGTCGTCCACGTGCGGTGTCGGCTCGAGCGGCTGCCACCGCGTGATGGGGACCACGGCGACACGGCCGTCGACCAGGACGAGGATGACGAGAGCGAGAACGAGCCGGCGCTGCTGCTCCACGCGCTCGACATCACGGTGGTCCGCGCCTGGAAGGAGAGCCACCCGGGCGTGCACTTTGTGCCCAGTGTAACCGTCCACAAGAAGCGACAGCCGCCGTTTCCCGCTGCCGCCGTGCCGGCCGGAGAGTCGCAGCCGGCGGACGAGAGCGCCGTGCCTAAGGTGCACTGCAAGTTCTGGATCAACACGGGCAAGTGCCACCAGGGCGACCAGTGCGAGGCGTACCACGCGCCCGCACACGAGCTGAAGGCCGCGCGGCTCGAGTGGCTCGTGCAGCGCCGCCACGACAAGCGCGCGCGCGCCACGCAGGATGACGACCCGCACGACGCCCACGGCAAGACCAGCAAGCACCAGCGCGCGCGCGTGTTCGTCGAGTGGCTCGTGGAGACGTTTGGCGACGCGTACCTGCGTAGCGGCGCCGGCGTGATCGACGTCGCCGGCGGGCGCGGCAACGTGTCGTTTGAGCTCTGGAACAAGCGCCAGATCCCGTCGACGCTCGTCGATCCGGTGCGTACTGTACACACGAAGTAGCTCCGATCTTTGCCGTACACGATTCTAAGCGTCAGACATTCGATGACCCTTCTAGAGACCACTGAAGTTATCGCGTGACCAGCACAAGCACTTCAAGAAGCAGAAGAAAGCCGGGGTCGAGGTGCAGGAGGCGCTCGTACCACAGGTCTGTGCGCTACTCTCGCATATCGTGGAGACTTCGTGCCTGACTGACACATTGATGTTCGTCGTACGTGACAGAAACTCGCGCTGTTCAATACTACGACGTTCTTTGAGGAGACAGAGAACGCGACGCTCGTAAAGGACGCCTCGTGTCTCGTGGGCATGCACCCGGACGAGGCCACCGACTCGATCTTCGACGTCGCGATGGCCCACGACAAGCCCTTCGCGGTCGTGCCGTGCTGCGTCTTCGGACAGTCGTTCCCGCACCGACGCCGACCTGACGGAGTCTCGAAAGTGCTCTCATACGACGATCTCGTCGAGTACTTGTCGGCCAAGCACCTTGGTATCCAGAAGGCGTTTCTTCCCTTCGAGGGCAAGAATCTCGTGCTGTATCGGCTCCCACAACAACACACCGTCGGCGTTAGCGAGTAACAACAAGTCTGGAAGTTTTTGGTAATGTTGCACGGTCTCGTTCTCACATATTAGCTCAACAACGCTGCCTTGGGTTCGAAACACACGCACCCAGCGGCGCCAGAGTCAGTCAACGCTCACAGCAGACGCCAGACCGTCACGTAGCTGCCGGGCGTGGCTTCGTTGTTGCCCTTGAACTCAAACAAGAGATCGTCGCCTTTCTTCGCCTCCAGGACGTGGTTCATGCTGCTCACGACGACCGGGGCGGCCGGCGTCGCCTTGGTCGTGGTGTGGAACACCGGCTTCTTGTTGTGCAGAAGCCGGCAGGTCACGTCACCGGCCGTGCTCGTGTGCTTGATACCCGCGACGACCGCGTACGCGCTGTCGGTACGAAGCAGAATCGTGCCGTCCGCGCGAAACTCCACGGGCCGCGGTAGCGCATCGCCCCGGGTACCAGCGCTCGGCGTCCACAAAAGCGCCGTGTTGGCCTTCGCGGTCGTCTTGGTCGTGGCACAGTATCCACGCGGCACTTCCTCCTCCAGACACCGCCGCAGCTCTCGCACCTGCGCGAGCAACGAGCGGCCGTCGCCGTCCGGGTCCTCCACTAGCTCTTCAAACGACGTCTGCAGCGCCTGCTGGCTCTCCTCCACGTCGCTCAGGCGCGCGGCCACGAGGTCCACGGGCTTGAGGTCCACCTGTTCCATGCGGAACAGGTAGTGGACCGTCGCGACGTAGCTCGACCACTGCAGCGGCAGCACGAGCTTAAGCGTGGGCGAGTGGTCGCGTCCGACGATCCACTCGACCACGATGTCGCTGCTGCCGCTCGTGCCATCGAGACACTCGGCAAAGCGCTATCAGGGGAAAGCGAGTGAGCTTGTCGGCCTACGTCGAGGGATACAATCGCTCGTTGGCTGTGCCGTACCTTGGCGTAATCCGTGATCTTGGCCATGGGGATGGCGTTCTCCTCGGTCACAAAGTCCGTCTTCTCCAGCTCTCGCGTGTGCCTGCCACAGCCACGCGTTCAGTTCCGACCCGACCCGACGAAACAGTGTTCGCTCGCCTTTGGAGTACGTACCACTGGATTTTGGACGCGCGGTCCTCCAGCCACAGCTCCAGAGTGTCCTCTCCGGTCACCGAGATCCGGTAGCGGTGCGCGCGCGACTCGCCCATGACTAGGAGCGACACCTCACCCTGGAACTGCGTGTTCATGACGCTCCAGTCCGTTGCAGTTAGGTCTGTGTGGCGATTGGGAAAGTGAAAACGTGCTGTTCGGGCGCTGGATCCGCCCGTTGAGGTCCATGCACTTCAACCTGCTTGTGAAAGTCTCTGTATCAGGTTCCGAAGTCTTGAGAAAGTTCGAAAAATGCGATGGGGATCCAAACGATCGTGATGGGAATGAGAGAGATGGCATTTGGTAGTCTAATGTACGGGCGAGTTCATTCTCCAAGATTAAATATGTGTGGTGGGGGGTAGTGGGGTAGGTACGTAGGACGCAGGATGCGGTCGATCGGTGTGTGCGTGAGAGAGAGTGCGATTCGGTTTTGCCGAATGAAGCCGCGCCGCGTCTTTCTTTTTGCTTCTACCAGAACCGGAGCGAGAACTTCTTCTTGCGCTGCGACAGGTCTTCGGGCGTGGTCAACGACATGCCGCGGAACCGCGTGGTCTCATCTTCTTGGTCGTGGCCGCGGCAGGACGCCGGGAGCTCGGGCGTGGACCGGGACGTGTCGAGCGCGTCCCAGGACGCGAAGCGCGTCACGGGCGCGGGGCGCTGCAGCTGGTTCGCGACCGAGCTCGTGAGCTGCGGGAACCGCGCGAGGAAGGTCTCGACGAACGGGTGGTACGTCGCGACAAAGTTGTTGACCGTGAGGATCTCGGGCTGGTTCGAGGGCGCGAGCTGGCCCTTGAGCGTGGTCTGGAGCAGCTTGGCGATCTGCACGGCCGAGGGCAGCGACGCGGCCGAGTGCGGCGCGAAGCCGAACGCCTCGGGCTTGACCAGCGCCGGGCACAGGATGCGCAGAAACAACACGCCGCCCACGACGATGCGCTCGGCGCTCTTGGAGTGCGGGAACGCGCGCTGGAACTCGCGGAGCACGTACTGCGTGGACGCGCGCAGCACGAGCGGCGCAAAGTGGATGGCGCGCGCGAGCCGTCGGAGCACGCTCTGCGCGTACGTGAGCACGTCCGTGGCGCTCGAGGGCGCCGTGTAGATGGCCGACTTGTCGCCGAACACGTCGCGGAGCACGTAGCGGAAGTAGGAGCGGCCGTGCTCGTGGCTGAGGTCGCGCAGGAGGCAGCTGAGGTCGGACGTGGACCGCAGGAAGAGCTCCTCCTGGCCGTTGAGGCTCGCGAGTTCCTTGCGGACGGCGTCCTCGAGCACCTGCACGCTCGGCAGCGCGTGGTCGGCGGGCGAGGACGGTGATGGTGTGCCCATTGTGGCTGCGGCCGCGTCCGCACGTGGACGCCGCATCGGCATCTGCGGGGACTCGCGTGCGGCCGCCAGCGCGTCCGCGGGCGTCGCGATCTCGAGCGTCGAGCCGAAGCGGCGCAGCATCTTGCGCGGCTTGCGGTGGTTGCTGTGCGGCGGGTGATTTGCGTACTGAGCGACTTGCATGTTGGGGGAGGAGGAGGAGGAGGAGCGGAGGAGGCTGCTAATAAAAGTGGGAGGATCCGGCCGACACCGAGTGGCTGGGAGCACGGGCGGGGCGAGTCACGTCTGGGAGGCCGTGCGTGTGTGAATGGGGGGAGATGCGACTCGGCGGAGCGGGGGATCCTTCGCGCACGCGGCTGCGGGCAGAAGGCTCGCGGAGGCGGAGAGGAGGGGAGAGGAGAGGAGGGGACCGCTGTCGGCACCGCCAGCGGAGCGGAGGGATTTTAAATGGAAGGAAGCGCGGAACGCGGACGCCGCTTTCCTCGCGCTTTCGCCTCGTGGGGCCGAGCAAGTCTGGGAATGGCGAGCACCCACAGGCGCCGCCACGCGAACAACCAACACTGGAGTGGAATGGACGGAAACCCCTAATCGCTCTCGTGAGACCAGTCTGAGGTGAAAGCATGTTCCGAGGCGCCAGCTGGGAACGCGCGGCGACGCCGCCTGGGGCGCCTGGTCACCGTCCGTGGAAGAAGCGAGGAACAGACGGGCCGTGACTTGCTCGAAGGATGCTGCGATTCCAGCTGGTCGGGCGACGCCAAACTCGACTCGCGCGTGCACGCGACAAGGCACCACCTTGTTTGCCGCGACAAATTGTCGACAACAACGTTGGGTCCGAGCCAACTTTGCTTGGACCACTCGGCCGCCGCCCAACATTGCCTCAGCCAACAACATGGACGACCAGGACGCCCACGGTTGCTCTACTGTATATTGATTGATGAGACAGCGCGGCGGGAATCAATGGCGATTGCTCCTCACGTACGGTATTATACTGGAGACGCCCCCGCGACGCGGAGAATGTCCCATGCGCAGGAATGGAGTGGCCGAGCGTCCTGGACGCTTGACGCTGCGTCCACCCAAGCCACTGTGGCGTGGGCGGGAAAGCCGGTCACATGTGGTGGCTCCAGGTGATGGCGATTGGGCGTTCCAGGTCGGACCAATGGCCTCTGTATCGCCCACCGTCAGGGTCACACCGGGCTCGGGGCTCATGGTTCTAATTCGCTGAAGCCCGTCGATGCGATGGGGGCACGCTCGTGGGCCGCTCCCGCAAGATGCCGTCTCGCCATGTCCGCGAACTCTACATTCGCTACAGTAGTGAGCTCTCCAAGCAGATCCCACCAACGAACAACTGCACTGCATGATGGGCCGCCAGGTGCTGCCGGCACTGACGATGCGACAGGCAGATGCCCGGTGCAGACGATCTCACCACGATCAGCACCCCTCAAAAACCGCGGCGCCCTGACCAACAGGTCCCCCGGGCCGCATCGTGTCGAGATCGCGGCGCCGCCTCCGGCTCTACTGGTGATACAGGTGGAAACTTGGCAGGGTCTGGTCTGTGTGAGCCTTGTTGAGAGCGCTGCCGGCGAGAGGCAGTTTGGCGCTCCTGAGTCTGGGTCCGTTCGCGTTCGCGTTGCCTCGGTGCGGTTCAAGTCGGTCACGGATGGCTCCACGTGGCTGGGTGGCTCCCGGGTAGCCATCGCCCGGGCGGTGCCACTCTCCCCCTGACGGTCACTCATCCGGCGGCATCTCAGTTCTGGATATCGTCTGCGACGTGTGCCACAGCCACCAAACCAAGTGTCCACACGTCACAGGGGACTGGCGAGTGAAGCCACTCGGGTTGTTCCACACAGGATTGCGGCAACAGCAACGGATTCAACCGAGAGATCCAGTCGTAGACGATGGAGTCGTCCTACGTAGCAGTAGTCCCGGGCGGATGCCCGCCGGGAGCGAGAGCGAGAGCAAGCAGGGTGGAAGCAAATGCCAGACACGGAGCCTCAAGGAAAACGCCGTGTGCTGGTGACCCGTGAGGCGCCCGCAGGCGTCCATCATGCAGCACAAAAACGCAACGGATGCTCCGTGTTGTGATTGATGTACACTGTTCATTTCCTTCACGCAAAAAATAAAAATATACAAAACCAACCCACCGCCGAGGACTCCCCGTGGCGCCGTCGACTGATCCGCACGGCCAACAGGACGCGTTCGCTGGGTGAGGGGGCTGTGTGTGTGTGTTCTTTCCGCTTGCTCTCCGCCTCTTTCTCGTTTTTATTCTTTCATCATTTCTGTTTGCGCTCCGTGAGGCTAGACCTGGATGGGCAAATCGTGCCGGCCGAGCCCTCGCGGCGGCGCGTGGCCGCCGGCGCCCGTGGGGGCTGCGGCCAAGGGCACGCGCCCGGTTGCCACAGGCGATCGGTGCTTCCCGAGCGGCCGCGGGGCCGTGGCGCGGTCGAGCTCCTCGAGGATCTGCGCCATGGACGGCCGCTCGGAGGGTACCTCGTGGAAGCACGCCTCCATGAGCTCCTGGAGATCCTCGGGGAGATCGGAGGGGATGGGCAGGCGCTCGCCCTCGAGCACGGCCATGCCGGCCTGGATCGGTGTCTTGCTCTGGAACGGCGGCGTCGCCGTGTACGTCTCCCACATGAGCACGCCAAACATCCACGCGTCCGACTCGTACGAGAACGAGTGCGGCGGCTGGAGCGACTCGGGCGCCATGTACTTGATCGGGCCCACCGAGTCCTTCATGAGCGACCCGCCGTACGCGTTCACGCGGCGACACAACCCAAAATCACAGATCTTGACGCGCAGGTCACTGCCCACCAAGCAATTGCGCGCAGCCACGTCGCGGTGGATGAAACCACCTTCGTGGATGTTGAGCAGCCCCGCGGCGGCGTCCTTGAGCATGGCAGTGCGCTGCCGCATCGACAGCGAGCTGTTCATCTCGGGCTTTTTCAGGTTGTCCTCGAGGCTGCCGAACGGCAAGTACTTGGTGATCAGACTGAGCGGGTACCGCATGTCAGTGGACGCGCCGACGAACGGCACGACGCACGGGTGGTGCCCAAACATCGACAGCACCGCGGCCTCGTGCTGGAACTCCTTGAGGATCTGATCGTTGGTCTCGCCAAACTCGCTCGCGCGGATCGTCTTGACGACCACGTCTTCGCCGTTGTAGCTCGCACGGTAGGCGTCGCCAAAGTAGCCGCTGCCGACAAACTCCTTCAGCTCCAGCGACGGGTACGGCACTTCCTGGTACGTCATCGCCAGCACTTCGAGCTCCGAGTCGAGCAACTTGGCGTCCAGCTCGCCTGGCTCGAGCTTACGCGACGACACGATCACGTACGAGCGCAGCACGGCGACCTCGGTACCCACCACGATGCTGGCCTTGAACAATACCTGCCCAAAGTCTGCGTTCTCGGTGCACTCAATGTCGTAGCCGACGTTCGAGATCTTGCCCTCCCACGGGAAGCCCTGCGTTGCACCGTTGAGCACCTTGAAGCCCTCCGGGACCTCGAGCGTGACGTGCACGATGGCGCCGCGACGCACGACCATCTTGGTGTTGATGGACAGTTGCTGCGCGTCCGGGTCCGCGGCCTCGGCGCACTCGCGCATCTCGTGGCGCTGGGTGAGCAGGAATGCCCACACGGAGAACCGGAACGACTGCTTGCTCGGGTACACGCTGGGCGGCGCGTACGAGCAAAAGTGGACCTTGTCGCGCTGCCCGGGCACGTCCTCGTAGTGCGGCAGCGCCGACAGTTGCGACGGCACCACGCGGTTGTCGTCCGTATACCGGATAGAACGGTACACCTGCTGAAATTCTTCCGACGGGAAATCAGCATCGCGTACACTGTTAGTCGGGGAAAGCTGGTCGTAAGTCGTGTCCACAAACGAGTTGGTCATGAAGCTGTTGGTCGGCGACGTGAGCGGCGACATCGCGTCGTACGGCGTCGCGCCGTGGCTTCGATACCGTGGCGACGTCTCGAGCCCGCGCACAATCGCCGGGCTCGATGGAAGTGAGAGGCCGCCATAGGCGTTGAGTCCGAAGGCGTCGTCGTCGCTACGACTCATGCTGCCATACGCGGCTTGAATGTCGGTATCAGAGAACTCGGCACCGGCCTGGAATGGGTTGACAATATTGATTTCCCGAGCGCTGCTCGGGTGCCGCGACCGGGAGACAAAGTCCGGGTCCTCGAGTCTTGCGTCGGGCGCTCCGACCAGGAAGTCGGAAGAATTCGCCGTCCGCCGCACTCGGAGCCGACCGCTATCACGACCAGAGCCCGAGTCGCTGCTCACGACGCGTGAGACGGAAAACGATCCCGTCTGCGCGGGCGGACCAGCGGCCTCCAGCTCCCTACGCTGTCGCTCTACTTCCTCTTGAGCGGCTCTCTCGATCTCGATCGCAAACTCATCACGAGTCTGGATCTCCTGGACGCGTTCACGATAGCTAGCACTGAGCTCGTCAACTGGAGAAGCGTCGGGCTTCGACTCAGCGCTAGCGTCGCCCGCTGAGGCCTGATATCTCCGTTGCTGCTCGACTGATCGCACCGCCATTGCTTCCATCGCCTGCTTCCGCTGGTCCGCCGCTTGCTTCCGCTGTGTCTGTGCTTGCTGCCGTTGGATCTCGGCCTGCTGCCGTTGGACGTCCGCCTGCCTCACCATCGCGTCCGTCTGCGTCCGCTGCCCGAGGGCTCGAGCAGACCGTTCCAACTCCCGCGCGCGCCGCTCTTCTTCCTTCGCAAGATCCCTTGCGCGTCGCTCTTCTTCTTTCGCAAACTCGCGTGCGTATCGCACCTGCTCGGCCGCGTACCGCTGCTGCTCGGCGGCGAACTGCTCGTCCTCGCTCGCTCGTGCCTGTGCCGCTTGCGCGTCTCGTTTGATCTGCTCCTTGTACTCGCGCTTGAGCCGCTTCGCCGCCTCCTTCAGCTGGCGCGACTGCTCCTTAAGTTTCTGCTTGGTCGCGAACATGTCAAACTTGCGGAAACCGATCGGAGTGTCAGAGTCGTCGGTGTAGCCGTGGTCGCTTCGGTAGCCCATGTCCGACTGGGTCTTGTGGAGCCCGCCGGTGCTGTGCATCCTAGGAGACAGCGGATACTGAGTGGAGGGTCTGGCCACCGGGTACGCGTCGGGCAAATTGGGTGCGCTCGGGCGCAAGTCCAGTGCCTCCCACAGCCGCGTGTGGGCGCCGTGCTTGAGATCGATATCCGGAGCGAAACGACCGCCGCCCGGTTGACCCGAGTCGAAGCTGTCGCTTCGGCGGTATCGCCCGCCTCCGCGACGGCCACTGCGACGTCGCTGGCCGCGCGGACTGCTGCTGCAGCTTCGACCGAACACCGGAGACGCCATGGGCGGCGCGCGACTGGCCGATGGACGCGCCTGGACTTCATCTTCTGTTACGACGCGCGCAAACACTTCTGGCGCTTGCTCGTGCGAATCGAACGGTGGACCGAACGAGCCGTACGCCATCGGTGGTTCCATCATACCTGATCCCATGCCCGGGTGATAGAACCCGCCGCGGCCCATGCCACGTCCGCCACGGCCTCCGCCACGAGACGGGAACCCGTGGAAGCTGCCGGATCCGCGTCCTCCGCCTCGCTGAGCAGCAGCCCGGTCGCTGTCCGTATCCTGGGACTGGAATGTCACTTTGACACCGCAGAACTCGACTTCGCGGGTGACAGGTTCGGCTCGGAACGCACTCTCGTAGGCAGCGCCGGGTCTTCTTGGGTCGCCCGCCATCGGGGGCATCGGCGGGATCGGCGGCATGGGGCGGAAGCCGTCGTACGGGAAGCCAGGACCGTGCGGCGGCGGTGGGGGTGGAGGAGGCGGCGGCGGCCCGTTCGTCGATGAGGAACGACCGGCGACGCCGCCCGACGCGTCTCCACGCAGCAACTCTTCGTCTCGCTCGTTGTACGGGAACAAACCGCGCGGCATGGACTGCGGCGCGTGGTCTCCGTAGCCCTGTGGCTGGCGGAACGAGTCGGACGCGAGCAGGGGCGAGCGCGAGGACGCGCGCCGCGCGTCGCTCGGGAAGAGCAGCCCCTGGACCTTCTCCGACACGAACACGCTCACGGTCGCGGCGGCGACGCCGATCTGGTACGCGAAGAACGAGGTCGCGAGCGCGACGAACACGCGGCTGGTCGTGTCGTCGGCCATGACCATCTGCGGGTCGGGCGCGAGCGACGGCGCGACCTGGATCACCACGATGCCCCAGAGCAGCAGCGGCACGGTCGCGAACATCACGTTGAAGAAGCCCTTGAACAGCAAAAAGTAGAGCACCGAGAACGTCATCACGGTCTTGGTGACCTCGCGGCCGCGCGTGGACGCCGTGCGCGGCAGCGTCGTGGTGGCGCTGGCGGTCGTGGGGAGCGACGACGAGGACGACGCGGAGGAGGAGAGGAGGCGGCCGCCCTGCTGGCTCGCCTCGCGGCGCAGGCCGCGCGCGCGCTCCTGCGCGAGTCGCTCGGGCTCGGACGGGGCGGCGTCGCCCACGAGCGCGTTGATCCAGAGCTCGTTGCGCCAGAGCCACGCGACCAGCAGCCGCGACGACCGCGTGGAGGCCGAGATCGTGCAGAGCAGCAGCAGCGCGGCGCCGCCGACCGTGAGCGCCAGCAGCGCCACGAGCAGCAGCCCGAAGACCGCGGCGCACACGTGGAACAGCAGTGTGCGCAGCAGCGTCACGACCACGCCGCGCTTGTTCTTAGGAGTTGTGGTATTCGTAGAGGGCGCCATGGTGGCGGCCGAGGACGACAGATGTGTTGGTTCTTGTTCTTGTTCTTGGTGGTGCTGGTGTAGCCGCCGCCGGAGCGCGCGCCGCTCGCGCGTTCGCCGGTCGAGCGCCGCCTGCGCGTCGCCGAGCAGCCGCGAGACGAGTTCCTCGGGAAGTGGCGCCGGTCGCCGCCGCCAGCGAGGGGCCGCGCGCGCGTCGGGGGCGTCGAACGGGGCGTCGGGCGTCGGGCGCGTGGTGCCCGCGGGTCGCGTCGTCGGGGAGTTAGCGCCGCCGGGCGGGCGAAGCGGAGGGGAGCGGCGGGCGGGTCTCTTGTGCGCGGCGCCCAGACGGGAACACACAAAAGGAAGCAAGCGCACTGGTCGAAAAGACCTGCTTAAATGAATACCCTGCTGAAAGAAGGAGGAGTCCAGTTTGACCGAAGGGGAGGAGCTGCAAGCCAGTCAGTCGCTCAACGCGGGCTCTCCGGACCCACACTCGGCCCAAGAGGAACTTCTCGTGGGGGACGACGGATATCGGGGCTGCGTTGGATTTCCTCACTGCTCTTTTGTGTCGCGCTTGATGCGATTGCACAGCATGGAGTGGACCGACCCGATGGGTTCGCGTCAGCCCTTCGTTACCTGGTCTTGACTGGATTCATCCTTTCATCCAGATTGGAAGCGGACCTCCACAAACGCATTGAGGTTCGATTTGACATGCACTCTTGTTTAAAGCCAACATTCGTAATTTGACGTGGACCACCTCGTGCTGAGTGAGAATGGTGGTGCCGCAAGCGCTGACAGTGTTGGTCACCAATGTGGTGACCACAGAGAACATTCTGGATGGAAGATGGATGTGGCGAAGATCGCGATGACATGAAAACTCAAAACTGTGATGCAGTATTACTACTGCGAGGGTCCTACCAGTACACCAAGGCGGAGTGGATCGAATCGGCTAGACTCTCTGGCTCTGGTCCGCTCGAGGTTGCAAATCCTCGGTTGGGAGCACTTCGCCGACCGAGGAAGTGCATCAACTTGAGCGGGCAGTGGAGAGAGTCGACCTTGATGGATGCCGCCACTCCACCTCTTCTCTGCTGCTTCTTGTCTAGGGGAATCGTGAACCTCTTCGCGAGGCACGAAGAGTGGATAAATACTGAGACGTCGAACGCCATGTTGATACTCCAAGCGTCGATCACGTTCAGTCGCACTCATGCATCAAATCTTCGACTTTCCGACCCTGCAGCACCGAGTCTCCATCGCTGACCTGGAGGTACACGTGCACGTGGAAGATGTCGATCGACCGTTCCGGGTTGTCGTCGTAGTTCCATCGGTGCACGTGGGGAGCGTTGGCGTCGATCCAGTTCTCCACGTACTGCTTGATTTGCTCGTGGTTGAGATCCTGCACGTGCCACAACGTCCAGTGCTCGATGCCGTCCGGCGTATTGTAAGGAAACATGTTCGGTTCCAAGCACGCGGTCCTACCGTTCAGCGTCGTCGCGAAGATATGTTCCTCGGCCGAGCCGTACTTGTCCGCAATCTCGTCGAGGTGGTCCCATTTGCGCTCCTTGCACTCGTCCGTCCGGCTCCAATACTCGATGTAGAGGGTTCGTCGACTGTACCGCTGCTCGCTACAGTCAAGATCAACAGCAGGAGAGTAGCAGACATCGTCATCATATGCGTCAGCCGTCTCCGCAGACTGGTCCCACGAGGACCCAGTGACCGACTCACTGCCCGACCGCACTTGATCTTCTTGGCTGTCCGGGGACACGGGTTTCACGTCTTGGGCATCACCTAGCTGCACACGCTTTGACGGGTTCCATGAAGTCGAGATCTCGTGATCTTCACCCTCCGCCACATCGCTCCATCGTCGTTTGCGCGGCGTCGAGCTAGTAGAGAGCGCAGCAGTCGACACATCGGCATTAATAACACCACGACCAGCGGAGCACGCGTCCTGCTGCCCAGCGACGTCCACGCGGAGAGAATCGTCACCTACTGCCGACGCAGTTGTCGCGGGAACGGACGATTCTTGTTCGCGCGAAAAACTCGATTCGCCTGCTTTCGATTCGATCTTGTCGCATGCCTGGAAAAAGAAAACGCCAAAAGAGTTAGTACGCGAACCGACCACGCATTAATCTCCTCCCATCGAGCGGTCAGAATCGTACCTCAGTGGGCTGGGCGTGCGGACGCTCGCCGAGCTCCATCTCGGCGATCGAGGACGGCGACGGCGCGCTGTAGAACGCCGCGGGCGCGTCCAGCCGCTGGTTGATCTCGGCCACGCTCACCGACGTCGTGCACATGTTGGTGAGGATGTGGGTGGCTGTAACTGTGTTTTCTCGGGCTCTGGTGCGCGCTTTTCGCTCGCGATTTCGACTGTTCGTGGGCACGTAGAGATCGAAGACGTCTCACGCGCTCGCGTTGGTCGACGAGGGTCTGTAACGCTGTAGGAGGAAGAGCGCTGTGCGGAATGCGGCGGGGAAGGCGCGCTTGGTGGTCGCCGCGAACTGCTGACCGTCGGGGATGTTTCTGGATTGCCCTCGCCGGTCCGAGTCGGACTCCGACGTATCGGGCGGAGGAAAAGAACCAACCAGGGGAAACCAGTGGGGGAGCCAGGGCGCTCTATTTAGAGCGGGTAGCGCCCTCTCCCACATTCCATACAAAATCCAAGACAAAAAACCATGCCATCGCGCCCGCGGCGGAGGGATGGGATGTGCAATTCTGCATAAACGGAATACCTCTGATTATATATACTATCTGATATCCGATGCAAATATCATCCATTGTATCGGGTTTCCGAGTTGGTTGGTCTTGCCGCTCGCCATTGGAGTGGCGGCAAGCGACGCAAGGAAGTATCGCATTGAACATGGGCAAGCGCGCGGCTCCGGCGGCGAAGAAGGACGCCGCTTTGGCGCCCTCGGCAGGTACGCACGTGTAGTATACATATCCACGCGACTGGTGGCTGAAACTGGTGCTGTATAGATGAGAAGCGGCTCGCGGAGCAACTGTTCGCGCCGGCGGCGGCGGGGCTCGCGCCATCGGCCAGCGCCAGCAACGGCGCGGCGACGGCCAGCAAGCGCAAGACGCTCAAGGCCGCGTGGGTGGACGAGGACGATGCCGAGCTGGAGGTGACGCTGGACGACGAGACGCGGCTGCGCAAGCTGCGCAAGGTGGAGGACGACACGGTGGACGGCGTGGAGCTGCAGCAGCGCCTGAAGAAGCAGTTCCAGTCGGGCCACGGCGCGGTGTCGTGGGCCGACCCGAAGAACTTTCTGGGCACGAGCCGCGACGCCGGGCTGCTCTCGGACAGCGAGGACGAGGACGACATCGGCACGGACCAGGTCGTGCGCAGCACGGGCAAGCTGCTCGAGGCCGGCCACGACGTGCTGCCGCAGGGCACGCTCGAGATCTGCCGCATGAAGGACGCGAACCAGCACGCGCCGTCGGGCGCCGCCGTGCAGTCGGTCCAGTTCCACGCGAACGGCCAGCTGCTGCTCACGGCCGGGCTCGACAAGACCATGCACCTCTTCCAGGTGGACGGCACGAACAACGCGCGCGTCGAGAACGTCTTCCTCAAGGACCTGCCGATCGTCACGGCCAAGTACACGCTCGGCGGCGCGCGCGTCGTGCTCGCGGGCCCGCGCTCGTACTACTTTTCGTACGACCTCGAGGCCGGCCGCATCACCAAGATCCCGGGCATCGCCGGCCGGAAAGAGCGCAAGCTCGAGAAGTTTGTCGTGTCCAACTCGGGCGAGCAGCTCGCGTTCCTGGGCAGCGACGGGTACCTCAGCCTGGTCTCGGCGCGCTCGTACGAGGCGATCGGCAACATGAAGATGAACGGCGACGTCAAGTCGGCCACGTTCTGCGAGAACGACCGGTACGTGCTCAGCACGGGCAGCGACGGCACGGTGTACAAGTGGGACACGCGGACGCGCAAGTGCGTGTTCGTGCAGCAAGATGAGGGCAGTCTGGGCAACCTGTCGATCGCGGCCACCGGGGACAGCAAGTTCTACGCGACCGGGTCCACGAGCGGCGTCGTGAACGTGTACGACAACAACGGACTCTCGTACAGCAGCAAGCCGCGCAAGAGCCTCATGCAGCTCACCACACAGATCGACCACCTCGCGTTCAACCCGGACGCGCAGATCCTCGCGATGGCCTCGCAAAACGCGCGTGACGCGCTCAAGCTCGTGCACCTGCCCAGCTTCACGGTGTTCTCCAACTGGCCGTCGGCCAAGACGCCGCTCCACTACGTCTCGGCCATGGACTTTAGCCCGAACAGCGGCTACTTTGCCGTCGGTAACGCCCGCGGCCGCGTGCTGCTGTACCGCTTGACACACTACGGGTCGACGTAAATGGGATCTACCGTTGCAAACACATAGAAAGAGGAGGACTGGGCGGTGCGTGGCGACGTTCCTGTTGTGTAGAGACTAGTTGATAGATCCACGGGCGCCGCCACGAGCTGCTGGGAAGACAGAAAGAAGAGAGAGAAATGGACAACAATGTATGGGCACTGGGCTGCAACGTTCTTTTTGTATTCGCTTACGAAGGCGCGTGGAAGGCGAGCGTCACCTTCTTCGCCGTGGCCACCAGCGAGTCCATGGCGTCGTCCACGTCGCGCTCAAGGCGGCTGTCCGAGTGTCGCGGGGCCCGGTCCCAGCCCTTGGCGACCTGGTAGCTGAGCTGCGTGAGCGCGTCGTCGATCGCGCGCGAGCCTTCGAGCGGGTGGAAGGGCGAGGGCGCGGTGGAAAAGGCCTTTTTGACCGGTGACGTGCCACGCTGCGCTCGCTGGCGCTCCGGCTGCAAAGGATGGCGCGGCATTTGACGGTGCTAAGTCAGGGAAAGATCCGAGATTGTTAGCTACGGAGCAGACAGCCACACCCAACGCTATCCATGAATGCACGTACGATCTGGGCCTGCGTCATGCGCTGAGAGCTAATGGGGAACACGTCCGAGTCGTCGTGGGACGTGAGCGGGTGCTGCAGCTGGTACCGCAGCGCGTTGATCGCCGCGCGAGCCTTGAGCGGGTTCGTCTGGCGGTTGACCTCGAGCGACCGCGTGATGACCGACGCCGGCACAGCCGGGAGCTTCTTAGACAACACAACGAGGGTGAGGAACGTGCAGCACAGAAGGCTACTCATCGATCACAGAACATACCTCTGCGAAGCTGTCGGACGGCGACGCCAGCACGTCTTCGATGCCGACGCCCGTGAGAAACGTCGTGTCGCTTGTGTCCACTGCGAGCTCTGCGACGGGAAGACAAACCACATGAGTAAGAACACCCCCATACAACGCAAGCAGGTTTGAGCACGACGTACGCTTGACTCGTGGCGTGGGCTCGGCTGGCTTGGTTGGCTTCTGTGGCTTCTGGTCCGCCCCGGATAACGCGTCCGTGGCGCGCGTCCGGAACGGCGACGGCAGTGGCACCTCGTTGGGCAGCATTTTGTAGATCTCGACGTTGTCGTACGCGGCCGCCGCGGGCTTTTTCTTTTTGGTGTCCGGGTACGCGACCGCGACGGCGATCTCGCGCTGCGTCTGCGCGATCGCGGCGCGTAGCGTCGGGATCGGGTCGTAGTTGAGCGTGGTTGGGTCGTGCGACGCCACGGCCGCGTGCGTGAACGGGTTGCCGTACAGGACGAGCTTGCGCAGCGAGCAGAGCTCGCTCGTGAAGACCACGTCGGCCTCGTCGGCCAGCTTGTTGTGCGCGAGGTTGAGGTACACGAGATGGTAGAAGCCGGCGCCGCGCTTGCTGTCCACGGAGAGCGCCGACTCGGGGAACGCCGTGATTCTGTTGTGGGCCAGGTTGAGGTTGCGCAGGCGCGGCATCATCGTGAGGAAGTTGAACACCTCGTGGCCACCGAGGCTGTTGTGCTCGAGCGAGAGCGTCTCGAGCCGCGAGAACCGGTCCATCACGGGCGGCAGCGAGCGCACCCAGTTGCTGCCCAGGTAGAGCTCGCGTATTCGCAGCAGCTTGGACAACTCCTCGACGTCGCGCGTCGTAAGGCAGTTGAACGAGAGGTTGAGCACCTCGAGGCTCAAGAAGCCGTTGGGTGGTACACTCACATCGGCGAGCGCGTTGCACTGGAAGTCGAGCTCGAGCAGCTGCGGTAGGCACGCGAATGGCTCGAGCGGTGCTTCGTTGTCGCTGAGGTCGAGCCGCGTGAGGCTCGAGAAGAAGAGCAGGTCCTCGCCCACGACGCTCGTGATATTGAGACCAGACAGCACGGCCTGTGTGACTTCGTCTGGGAACTCGACGCGGCAGCAGTCGAGCAGCATGAAGCCGTCGAGCGTGCGGCCCGCCGGCTCCTGGTTCTTGCTCGTGACCGACGGCGCGCGGCGCTCGCTGCCGTCGCGCGTCTGGATGCCGCGTGCCGAGTGGACCGTCAGCGCAGGCGCCAGTGGCGGCGGCGCCATGTGGAGCGCAGCTGACTGCACGAGGTTCCGTCCGAGATGGCGCTTGCGCTTAGCATTCATGTTGCTTGGCAGTGGTGACAGAGGCGTCGTTGTCTAGTGCTATGGGACATACACAAAGGGAGAGACGTGCTCCTGCCTGCTCTGATCGCCGATGAGACCTTGGGCTAATAATATACGGAGGCTCCACAAACCCAAGTTCGAAAAATGGTGAGCATCACCAACACCAAGGATACGTTCGGCGAGCTCTTGACAAGGGTTCTCGGCGAACGTTTCGTCTCTTGAGAAGCCCTCGCGCGCTGCCGAATCAATGACCTGCAAGGGAAGGGAAGCTAGGCGCGGGATATCTCGGCAGGCATAAAACATATTGAACAGTCTTTTTAGTCCCTGCTGCGCTGCATCCGTCGGCACATGTCGCCTGCTTGACAGGAGAGCGCGACCGCCGGTTTAGCATGCTCACGTGAAGGTTCGAATGATGCGGTAGATAATGTGCGCGCTCAGCACGGCGATGATGAAGTAGAGCGACAGGATCTTCCACTGGTTCTTGCGCTTGAGGCTAGCCAAGTGGGCGTTCGCCTCCTCCGCGTCTTCTCGTGTCTCCTGGAGCTACAAGGAAGACAACGGCGAATGATTAGGCGAGACGCTTGCAATGATCGACGACAGAAAGCGGTCACGCACGTTGTTGTTCACGTTGGTGAGCTGTCCGCGCTGGTCATGCAAGTTCCGCATCGCGTTTTGCGCTAACAAGACGGCGGTATCCGTGTGAGCTGACAGAGCGTGACCACACCACCAGCTAGACATAACGTACCAAGGGCTTCACTTTCGGCGATGGTCTTCTGTGCGTCAGTGAGCAGGTTGCCAGCGCTGCAGACAGACAACTCCATGTGAGCACTAGACGCCATTCATACACAACTTCCAAGCTCTATCGTACCCATCGAGGCGGGTCTGATAGCGCGCCATTTGGTCTTTCTGTCGTCCCGAACCAGCACGAAATTTCAGCATCAGAACCACAACGCTACATACGCGACTGAGGGTGGACGCACCGCGCTCATGTCCTTCGGCCGCTCGTTCAGGCGCTGCTGGCTGTCGGCCACGAGCTTGTTCCGCTCGAGCAGCGACTTGAGCTTGTCCACAGTCGACTTGCAGCTGCGCACCTACGAGTTGCGGGAGACACCCACAGCGGTCAGAGAAACGCTTTATCGAGGAATAGTGTAGCCACTCCGCGCAGCTCCTACCATTTGGTGCATCTTCCGTCGGTCCTGCGCATCGCCCGAGCGCGACTCGCTCTCGAGAATACGAAGCTACAGCACAAACGCGGGTGAGTGTCTCCGTCGGCAATCCTTATGAGACAGGTTCACAACAATACGCACGTATCGCTCGGCCTCGGCGATGCTGTTCTCCGCGCGCATGATCGCGTCCTCACGCGCAGCTACATTCCCCGCACCACAATCGCACGACAAGCAAGTCAGTCCCATATTCGGTCCCCTTACACACACGCAGAAGCGCGTCAACGCACGCTTGGACGTCGAGTCGGCGATCGCCTTGATGTCGGACTTCGCCTCGTCGCAGCATTGGTCAAAGTCCTCCTTGTAGCCCAGGAACGTGTCGCTCATCGTGGTCGGTGTCTGCTGTTCCATGGTGCGCCAGCAGAATGCGAAATCGGGTCAATACTCA
Source organism: Pythium folliculosum (assembly GCA_023336295.1). Lineage (NCBI taxonomy): Eukaryota > Oomycota > Peronosporomycetes > Pythiales > Pythiaceae > Pythium > Pythium folliculosum. The sequence continues at coordinate 37,527 of JAADWV010000007.1, read as the reverse complement.
AATGTCGGTGGAGCAAAACGTCGAGCCAGACGCCAACAACGCACCGGTGGGTTGGTGAGCTTCTATGTGATACTGGTGATGTCGCGTGTCGCGTCTTCTCTCGTCGGGCGGCGTTGGACAGCGACACCCGCGTTCTCCTTTCAGCTCCTCGCGATTACGCCTTGTGGTCTGTCTTCTGTCGTCTCTGAGGAAAAAAGCGAGAGGCAAAGTACGGGTTGGTTTGATGCAGGATTATAGCCAATCAAAATGCCTTAAGTCAATTTCCGGTTGGGAGAGGGGTGGGTGAACTGTCTCTGTTTTTCGGGACCTCGCAATTCATTTTTGCAGGTTTTGAATTGGAGCGTACCCACTGAAACAAGCGAGTTCGGGATTGTGAAAATTTCACATTCATGTTTGTTTTCGCGGATTATGGACAACGTTTTTCGTGTTTGCGGCGGCGGGAGATCTCCCGCGACCAAGCAAGCAGAAACAACTTCACGAGGGGCAGGGCAGGGGCTGCGCCCTCTGCTGCTACCGACAGGGCTCCGTGTGGGGACGGAAGCTTAGTCGAAGCCGAGCGTGTTCTCGAGGAACGCGACGAGGAAGATCGAGAACGGGTAGAGCAGGAACACGATGGCCGCGTCCTTGAGCAGCATGGTCTTCTTCATGGCGAAGTAGCCCATGGCGAGCTCCACAAAGAGGATCGCGATGGTCTCGGCCGAGAACTGCCACACGAGCCCGCCCTTGAAGTAGAGCAGCGCCGCGAAGATGCCGAGACAGAACGTGTTGTTCATGCAGGCCGCGCCGAGCAGCGCCGAGACAGAGATGGACATGGTCTTGGAGGTCTTCTTGGACGCGTAGTTGTACGCGGCGATGAGCTCACTGGCGTTGGACGCGAGCGGCGCGACCACGAACGACACGTAGAACGCCGGGATGCCCGTGCGCGCGCCCACCTCGGAGAGCACGTCCACCATCGGGTCCGAGAAGAGAAGCACGAGCGCCGTGCCCACAAACATTTGGTACGCCGCGCGGAGCTTGATCTTGCGCTGCTGCTCCTGGATCGAGAGGTGCGCGAGGTCCTCGGGCACCTCCTCCTCCTCCTCCTCTTCGTCGTCGTCGCCGTGCGAGAGCGGCAGGTCCTTCTTCACGACCACGCTCTTGAGCTCGAGCGTGTGGCCGCCCTGCTCGGCCTCGTACTTGGCCACCAGGTAGCGCAGCGTGGCGTCCGCGAGCTCGTGGATGTCGATGAAGCCGCTCTTGTCCTTGTCGAACTCGGAGAACCAGCGGTCCACGTCCTCGCGTGTGATGAGCTCGCCCATGTCCTTGCAGAAGAGCTGCAGCTCGTCAATGTCCATGCGCTTGTCGCCGTTCTTGTCGTAGAGGTTGAAGAACGGCTTGATGAGCTGCTCGACGCGCTTCTGGAGCGCGCGCGTGTTCAGCGACGAGCTCTCCGTGGGCGCCTGCTTCTTCATGAGCGCGAGCTCCTCGGCGAGCACGCCCGAGAGCGAGATCTCGCCGTTGCGGATCGCGGCGATGCGGACCTCCTCGATCACGTCGTCCGCGACCTCGGACGCGCGCTTGCCGTTCCAGTACAGGTAGGCAAAGAACGCGGCCATGCACACGAGGAACGCGACGAACGCGAACGGGCGCTCGGCCTTGGCGACCGCGGCGTGGTCTGCCTGGGCGTCCTGGTCCTTGGTGCCCGTGTACTGGAGCGCCGGCACCTGGAGGATGAGGTAGATCAAGCTCGTGGCGATCATCATCTTGGCGGTCGTGCGGATCTCGTCAAAGACCACGACGCCCGTGTGGAAGAGGTTGGCGTTGCGCGGCGGCGAGAGCTTGCTCCAGCCCTCGGGCGCGTTCTTCGGGCGCACGTAGCTGCCGTTGCCGCGCTCGTCAATGTTGACGCGGCCAGCGTAGACGCTGAGCGCCCACGGGATCGTGAGCAGCATGATCGTCGAGCCGGCGAGCGCGCCGACGCCGACCGAGACCTGCTCCTGCGCGTCCGGTCCCATGCCCGAGAACAGCACGATCGCGCCGTCCGGCACGGCGCCAAGCACGGGCAGCACGATGCTGCCGACGATACCAGCCATCGCTAAGATCCATCCACACATACACGGGAGAACGTCAGTCTCCTCGTCCACATAAACGCGCGTGATGTATCAAGGGAGAACGTACAGGGCACGAGCAGCAGCAGCTCGCTGCCGTCCGAGATCATGTTGCTGGCGTTGAAGAGGATGTAGCCGTAGACAGCGCCGAGGAAGAGCACCTGCGCGAGGCCGCTGCCTCCCGGCGGGAGGTCCTTCGGGTCGATGAACGGCAGGCCCGACATGCTGGGGACGTGGGGGGTCCGGGGAAGAGCTGGACTGGGACTGGGATGCGGAGGACGAAGCAACTTGCGCAGTGAGGTGAGCTCCGATGGAAGGTTGGGAGGCTCGCGAAGCAAGCGAGCGGAAGCGCGCCAGTGGCTCGGTTCTGTGCGATGGGTTCGCGGAGGAAGTGCGGGCGCAGGTGCGGCAGGCGGCGGGAAGAGCAGGAGGGGTGATGGAAAGATCCCTTCGTATGATGGGGTTGAAGCAAAGGAGGGGCGACGTGTTCTTAGTTGAAGAGCTCTTTCCTGATTGACTGGATCGCTGCGACTCATCCGGATACTTCATGTGTATAGTGTATAGTTTGTGAGTCAAACGTTTTGTCACACCACGAGTGTGACCAGGCATGTTCGAAGATTCGCAAAGTGGGACGAGCCAGAGGAGAAATGAGTCTCGACACACACACAACACGATCATTCGCCGAACACAGATAGACCGACCGCAGTTTTCCCTCGAACGAAAATGCCGTTGGAGGGTTCAGCGCCTGTTCTAAAGTATCGACCAAAGAAGTCGATTGCAGTGTGGAAAAGAAGCCACAAAAACGCTTGCGTTCCTGCCACATGCCCACACGCCACTGGCCTCTTTTGTTATCGTGAGCGCCTCCACACCAAACGTTCTGTGTTGAAGACAGGGAAGGGGGATCAAACGGTATCCGGAGAAGTATAGAAGTATACACTGTTCCAGCCGACAAGAAGTGATCATCGTCCGTGAAGATTCCGCGGAAGTTGCTGACGGCGCGATGCGTTTCCATCGCTGCCTGCGCTGGTGTTGGCGCGTATCGAAGACCTCAGCTGCCTGTGTCTACGTGCGGGTGCCAGCACAGCGCGCACGTTATGACTACAAGACTCCGCCCGACGAGTTCATGAAAGCTACTGGAGCTCCACGAATTAGATCCCCACACCGACGAGGCGGCACTACAGTACACGACAAAGCGGTTTCTGGCGACCTTCGGCCGCGTTGGCTATGCATGTTATGTACAGAGGGGCTGAGGCGTCAGTTCCGTCACGAGAGCTTCCACTGGAAGATCGAGCGGTCGTTGCCGCCGACCGAGAGGAGGAACTTGTCGTCGCAGCTGAAGCGCACGTTGGTCACGTGGGACACGTGGCCGCGGGCCTCGAGGAACTTGGCGCCTTTCATGGTGCACGGGTACCGGAAGAACTTGACCTTGGACGAGTCGTCGCCCGTGGCGAGGATCGTGCGCGAGGCCGACGCGCACACGGTGTTGACGTCCGTGCCGTCCGCGCACTCGGGCCAGATGCCCTGCACGGGCCAGCCCAGCGTGCACGTCCACGAGTGCCAGGCCGTGTCCTTGAGCGCCGTCGCGGACCGCACTTGGTCGCCCGAGCTCGTGTCGCAGAACAAGAGCTCGTACGCGCCGCAGTTGGACTGCAGGAATTTGCTGTCCTTGGAGAAGTCAAAGTGCGTGATGTAGCTGTTGTGCTTGGCGAAGGGCTTGCGCTTCTTGAAGCTGTCGGCACCGCTGCTCACCGAGTACACGTGGATCGCATTGTCGTGCGAACCGGCGCCAAGCAGCGTGCCGCACGGCGAGAACTTGATGTCGCTGATCCACTCCTTCGCAGGCTTGTCCTCAAAGACCACGCGCAGGTCTTGCGTGCTGAGCACAGCGATCGCGCCTTCTTTCGATGCCTTCCCTGGCGTTGGCTTGCGGCGCACGCCGTTGTCCCCTCCATAGCCCACAGCTAGCATCGCACCGTCCGGAGAGTACGCACACGCGCGCGCCTTGTGCGCCACCTTCGTGACCGCGAGAAGCTTCTTCGCGTCCATATCCCACACGCGGAGCGTGCCGTCGTCACCTGTCGTTGCGAACTGGCGCTCGCTTGGATGCACTGCGAGCCCCCACAACTCGAGCGCGTAGTGACCGGAGCATAAGGGTTTCCCTCCGTGCAGAACGGCGCCGTTGGCCATGTCAACCTCGAGGATGTCGCTCGAGCACGTGCCGACCAAGAGCCGTTGGCTGTCGGACGACAGACACGCGCTGGCGATCGCCTTGTTCAGGCAGCCGGCGTTGCTCGCGCCCAGATCAATGGTCTTGAGGGGTTGGTACGACGCGTTCCACATCATGACTTTGCCGTCCTTGCCGCCGCTTAGCAACACGCTCGCGCTGTTGGACTGACGGTCCGTCATTTCGTGGGCGCACACGATCGTCGCCTCGCCCTCGTGGGCCTTGACGACCTTGCTCAGATCATCGCCCGTCCATACGTACAGCTCCCCGCTAGCCGTACCTGTGACAAAGTCGCTGCCGAACGTACACCCAAGTGGAAACGTCTGGAGCATTCCCTTCTTGCCGACTTTGCCTTTCTTGTGGACCATGGTCTTGCCCTCCACGCGCCAGAAGAGTACGTGTTTGACGCCGCCAGTGATCACAGTTGTGTCGTCCCGGCCAAAGCAGCTGAAACGATTCGCTCCTTTATCTCCTTTGGACGTTGCCGCTAGTTTGGCCAGCGTCCACGAGCCGTGGCTCTTGTCTTCCCACAATGCAACCGAGTGATCGTCGTCGTCGCCCACGGAGAGGAGCTTGGAGGCGTCCGCGGAGAACGCGAGCGACACGACACCACGGGAGTGGAACCCCTTGATCTCGCTGCGGAGCTCGCCCGTGTGCGCATCCCACACACGGATCACAGGTTTTTTGCCCCGTTCGCCAGTCGCGACGATGTCCCGCTTTGCTGTGATCGCAAAGCTCATGATATCGTCGTTGTGACAACTGTGGTGTTTCTGGAGGTGGTTCTTGTGGTCATAGATCACACCGACAGCCGCCGTGTGGTAGACGATCTCGCCGTGCGAGTTGTAGAACAGGTTCTGCTTGGAGAGCTCCGTGTGGTACCCGTAGACCCAGTCCAGTTCAACGTGCAGATCCGGCTCGCGCGCGTTGGGAGTCGGGGCGTTGCTTGGTGCGACAATCGCGCCGAGCCAGGGCTTCACCGCCATGAACTCGTCGCCATCCACTTCGTCAATGTCTTCCTCCGTGTCGTCGTCATCTCGAGGATCGTCGCCCAACTCGGAGATAGAGGCCGTCGTCGACGATTTCTCATCGTCGTCGTCGCGAACGACCTTCCATTCCATGATACATCGGTCGTTGCCTCCAGCGCTGACGACGTACTTGTCGTTGAAACTCCATCGCACGTTCGTCACATGCGACGAGTGGCCACGATGTTCGACGGAGCTCGCGTTTTTTTCGATACACGGATAGCGGAAGAGCTTGACGAGCCCAAAGTCGTCTGAGGTTGCGAGCAGATCGCCCTTGTGGCTGCGGTCCACGGCGTTGACGTCCGTTCCGTCCGAGCACGGCGGCCAGATTCCTTGCACTGGCCACCCGAGCACGCACGTCCAGGAGTCCCATTTGACGTCCTTCGTGCTCGACGCCGACGTGATGTGCTTGCCTGTCGTGGCGTCGCTGAACAGAAGCTCGTACCCGCCGCAGTTGCTTTGCATAAATCGACTGTCGGCGGAGAAGTCCAAGTGCGTGATGTAGCTTGTATGCTTGGCAAACGTCGCAGTCTTGGTGACTTTCTTGAAACCAACGTCGTGGATCTTGTACAGGTAGATGCTGTTGTCATGGGAGCCGACCGCCAGGACGAGTCCGTCCGGAGAAAATCGCACTTCGCTGATCGGCTGCTTCGACGGCTTGTCCTCGAACAGTTTGCTGTACAGCTCGTCGTACCGCACGATCATGACACTTCCAGACTTGGCGTGGACTTTCGCGTTTCTCGCGGCTGCAGCGGCGTGGCGTCCGCCGAGCCCGATCGCGATCACCTCCGTCTTGCCCGAGGCAAAGATGGCACACGCGCGCGCCATCGTATCGAGCTTGAGCTGGCGGAGCAAGCACTTCTTCTCGAGACTCCAAACACGAAGAACCTGGTCGTCGCCAGCGGAGCAATACTCTGGTTTGCTCGGATGAACAGCCAGTCCCCAGACCTCCATCTGCGAGTGACCCCGAGAAATGACATGCATGCTGCTTGCGAGTGTCGCCGGGCGCGCTGCATCAATCTCGATCAAGTCGCTTCCGCGCGTTCCAACCAGGAAGGTGCGTGCCGAGCGGCCCACTGCACAAACGCTGCGGATCTGAGCATCAAGCACATTTAATGTCGGTGCGTGCTCCTTGAGGTCAAACTTGAACGTGCTGCTCAAGTTTGCGTCCCACACCATGATGGAGCCGTCCTTCCCGCCACTCACCAACTCGTCGGCTCCAGTTGCGAACAGCGCGTACGCACTTGCAGCGTGGGCTCGCACGATGCGCGAGAGATCGTTGGATCCTTGGAATATGTACAGATCTCCGTTGGATGCACCCACGACAGCATACTTGCCGAACGACACGACGCATTCAAACACACTTGGCATCTTGTCGTCTTTGTGCTTTGCCTTGCCAAAGATCGCCTTCTTCGAGGTCAAGTTCTTGCCCTGTTCACGCCAAAAGCGAACATGCTTGTCGCCGCATGAAATCCACTGATCACCGTGGAAGCCAATCGAGAGCACGTTACTTCTCTCTCCTTTGGCAGATGCCAGAAGGACCCCGTTTTCCCACGAATAAATGGCGATGCAGTGGTCGTCGTCTGCGCCGACGCTCCCCAGCTTTTTCCCGTCGGCAGAGAAACAGATCGCGGGCACACCCCGTTGATGAAAGCCTTCCAAGCATGACAGGGCCCTTTCGGGGTTGCTCGAGCTCCACGTGTAGATCTTGGGTTTCTTGCCCATTTGGGCACTCGCAAACGTTGTTCCGTTAGGGTGCGCACAGAGCGCGATGATGTCGTCGTCATGGAACTTGAAAAAGGTCTGGCTCTGCGTGGGTTTATCGTACACAATGCCCAGTGCTGCAGCATGGTAGACCACTTTCCCCTGGGTGTCGTATCGGGCGTTGTTAGCCGCGTCTTGGGCTTGGTATCCATGAACACGCTCCAGATCTATTCGCGTATCCGGCGCAGCTGAGCTGATCTTCATCGTCTTCGCTGCAGTAGGAGGAACGATCGCACCTAGCCACGGCTTCACAGCCAGGAACTCATCCCCCACGTCGTCATCAGCGTTCTCGAACGCCACAAGAGGGTCTTCATCGGCGCGACTGTCTGTAATGTCCTTCATCTTCTTCTTTGGCTTTCCCGGTGAGTGCTGATTGCCTGTAGCGTCGCCATCGTCGTGTCCCGACGAGGAAGCGTTATCATTTCGCCACACAAATACACATCGGTCATTGCCGCCGGCCGATAAGATCCATTTATCTTGGTAGGTCCATTTGACTTTGGTCACATGCGACGAATGGCCCCGCAGCTCCACATAAGACGCTTTCTCAACCGCACATGGGTATCGAAAGATCTTGACCTTTCCAAAATCGTCCCCAGTTGCGAGCAACGTGCCGTCTCTCGATCGGTCGACCGAGTTCACGTCAGTGCCATCGCTGCATTCCTCCCAAATGCCCTGCACAGCCCACCCCAAGGTGCTCGTGACCGTATGCCAGCGCTCGTCACGTAGCGACGAGGCATTGGTGACATGTCGAGCGGTCTTCGTATCGCAAAACAGAAGCTCATACCCGCCACAAGTGCTCTGAAGGTGCTGCCCATCTGAGGAAAAGTCCATGTGTGTGATGTAGCTCGTGTGCTTCTTAAACGCTTGTTTCTTTGAGAAACCTTTGAGAACGTCGTAAAAGTAAACGGTCGTGTCGTGGCTCGCAACTGCGAGCAGCCGGCCATCGGGTGAAAACTTCACGTCGCTCACCCACTTCTTCGGGTCATAGCACGCCTCTTTCGCCTTCCCAAGATCGTGCTCCGAGAACACGGCGAATCCGCCCGACGGCTTTTTCCCTCGAGATGAAGCCTTCGTGGCAGGCCGAGCTGATGCCGCACCACCATCGGCGCCGAGCCCTACAGCAATCAGCTTTCCATCGTTCGAGTATGAACAGGCCCGCGCCGGTATGTCCAAGCTCACCGATCGAAGCTCTCGCTTGGTCTCCAGATCCCAAATACGTAACGTTCGATCGTCGCCCACCGTACAACATTGGGCTTTGAGTGGGTGCACATCCAGCCCCCACGTCTCGCCAACAAAATGACCAGTAGCGAGTGCATCCTCTCGAAGACTCTTGCCCGTTTTGGCATCCAGCTCCAGGATTTCGGAGGCCGCCGTTCCCACGAGGATTGCCTTCTTGTCCGGTGATAGGCAGCAGCTGCGAATACCTGGGTGAATGCAAGTCAAGCCGCCGCTAGCGTCCTTGCTTGAGAAAGGACCGGCGATTTGCTTGAGTCGGTCATCCCACAACGAAACATGGCCGTCTTTTGTCCCGACAACGAGGGTGCCGGACGTGGACCCCAACGACTGGACGGCTCCGCCTTCAACTTTGACGACGCTCGTCAGATCACGCCCGGAGAAGGTGTATAGGTTCCCGTCGCTTGTACCAACGACAAGCGAGTTCGTGGTTCCGATATACTCGGCCACCAGAAACGCCTGGACCGTTCCTTTGCTGCCAAGAATGCCTCTCTTATGGGCGAGCGCTTTCCCATCGAACGTCCAGAAGTCGATATTCTTGTCTCCACAACACACGAACTCGATACTAGACGTGGCTGGGCTTGCAGACAAATGAAACGGCACGGCCTTGTTGCCTTTGGAGAAGGCCTTGAGCGATGCCGTCTTCCATCCATCTTTTGTCTCATACACAGCAACACTGTGGTCATCGTCACCACCGATGGAGATGAGCGTTGATTCGCCACTGAAAGCGACCTGGAGAACGGCTCGCTGGTGGAAGCCTTGGAGAATACACAGCGTCTCCATTGTCTTGGAGCTCCACACGTTGGTCTTTGGCGTTTTCCCGATCTCGCCACTGGCGACAATCGGCTGCTTCGCATGAACGCACAGACACAGAACATCGTCGGTGTGTCCCAGGTAGTGGCGCTGTGTCCGAGTCTTGATATTAAGGACGACGCACGCCGCCGCCGCTGGGTAGACGATCTCGTCCGCGGTGCCGCCGCAGTACCGGGCATTGTTCTTCGACTCTTGCGCATTGTATCCAAAGATCCACTCCAATGCGACTGACACTACGGGCGCTGACTTGTTCACCGGGGGGATTTTGCTTGGCGGTACGATGGCGCCCTTCCACGGTTTCACGGCGAGGAACTCATCGCCTTGGTCGTTGACAGTGCTCGGATGGAACGGGAGCGTCGGGTCTCCGCTCTGTTTGGACTCACCACCGCTTTCTATGACAGTATGGGGCTCATGTACCAGACTCGTGACTTTCGCAGCGTCATTATCACTGTCGCTTCCCGTCAGGTCGTCGTCGTCGCCGAGTTGGTTACGCGTTGGCAGCACGGGCTCTGCGCGATCGAGCACGTCGAAGATAGTCCGCGCAGTCTTATTCTCCATACAGTACGTTCGAAACTGGTCGCACGTGATAGTCACTTGGTTGAGACTCGCGGTGACCGACGAGATCTTCGCGATCTCGCGGAACACGCGCTCGGCCAGGACCTCGATTTCATCGTCGTCGAGCCACGGCGAGCTCTTTTCGTGGGTGGTTTGGCTCTGTAGCTTGAGGATCTTGGCGAGACCGAGTAGCGTCGACTTGAGCGAGATCGTGAGCTCGTCCAGGTCGAGCGCGCCGTCCTCGGACATGTCCCACGAATCAAAGAGCAGATCGATCTTGTCCTCAATGGGCACGGCCGCGATGAACACCATGGCGGAGAAGAACTCGAGCACGTCCATGACCTCGGCCGTCGCGGCCCCAGTCATCGGAGAGGATGGGGTTGGAGCGGCAGAGCGCACCGCAAACACACCAAAGACGTGGTCGGCGAGGGCCATCGCGCGCGCCGACGACGCGTGCGCGTCCAGCAGCCGCGCGGCCTTGCTGCACACAACGCGCAGCTGCGCGCGAGAGAGCGCGAACGACGCCGCGTGGTCGTAGAAGCTGCGCCAGTAGGCCTCGATGTCGCGCACGTGGAGGTTGTTGTAGGGCAGCGCGGCGTCGACGAGCGCTACGCCCGCGGGCTCGCGCAGCGCCGCCGTGATCGCGTTGCCCATGGCGCGTCCCTTGGCGAGTACTCGTATGTTGCCCTTCAAGGTTGGGAACAGCGACACCTTTTCGAGATTTACCGATCCAAGAGACCGAATTTCAGCCAATCCTAGTGCGGAACGCGGTCTCGCCAGAGCTAGTTGTTCAATTAGGGAACATTTCTCATAACACGTATCCGTGAACAGGTTTCCATATAAGGACTATCTACTGTACTCGCTTGCCGGTCCCTCTCTTTCGCTTGGCAGCGCCCCACCCATTGGAATTCCAGGTTCCCACAGTCAGATCCAGCCGACACCTTCGCCAGGACGAGCGAGACAGCACGACACCATGGCCGACATCCAGAACTTCCAGACCTTCGGTGCGTAGCGTGCGCCCCGCCCAGCTGTGCTTGGAACCATCCAAGCGCGTTAGTCTTCGTATTGTTACTAACCAACTGGGTGTGTAGATGCGTTCGCCGACGCCAAGGACGAGTCGGGCCTCGGCCGCGGCAAGGTCCACGTGCGTGTGCAGCAGCGTAACGGCCGTAAGAGCTTGACGACCGTCCAGGGCCTCGCCGACGATCTCGACATCAAGCGCATCCTCAAGGCGTTCAAGAAGAACTTCAGCTGCAACGGCGCCATCGTCAAGGACGAGGAGCTCGGCGAGATCCTCCAGCTCTCGGGTGACCAGAGACAAAACATCAAGGACTTCCTCGTGGACCAGGAGATCTGCACGGCCGGCGAGGTGGTGCTGCACGGTTTCTAAGCCAGTCGTAGAGGGTAGGACCGGGGTAAATGTATAGGTACAGAACTCGAGAAGCCCACGCGCGGCGCCGACCGCGGACGCCGAGGCCGACGCGAGTAGCATCACGGTGTCCATGCGAGAACGTAATGCACCCATTGTTCACGTGACTTTCGCGGCGCAGCGTGTAAAAACTCTTGTTGTTCGCGTGGATAATTTCACACAGCCACATTGTGATGCACAGACATTTCTCGCAACACAGTCCGAGCAAAATGCGTTGCCTGCTTTCATTAGCGGATGCGCTCCAACAAAAGTGGCCCCACACTCACGCCCTGTATCTTTCTTTCTTGGTCCTACACACCCACGATATTTAAAGCTTGTGCTCAATCTTGAACTCCGGGAACTGGAGGTCCGGCTGCCAGATGCCCTGAACGGTGGGGCGCTTGGAGATGACCGGCTTCTTCATTTGGGTCATCTTGCGACCGCTCGTGTTGCGCAGGCGCTCGATCTAAACAGCGCGACATGCGTCAGCAATCACAAATATATCAAGCATGCATCCACGCGCCGGACACATACCATGCCCAAGACAAACGGGATTTCCTGGTTCTTGACGTCAATCACCTTGCGGTCGCTCGTGACTGAACAAAAGCGAGGAACGTTAATCAGCGAGCGTGATCATGACACCGCTGGAAGAGGAGCGAGTAGTTCTCACTGTAGTCGCCGATGAGCACCGGGTGTCTGGCACCCTTGATCTCGGTCTGAAACGTGACCTGCGGGTTCTCCTTCACGAAGTTGAGGAAGCGCGGGTCCTTGAGCATTTCACTGCGGTCACAAATCCCACGGCGCCGTCAATCCCGACCATCCCATTCGCGCGTTTTGCCGTCCCACTGAAATCACAGCGGCGAGTCGAGCCAGATACGCACCGGACATGCTTGCTGCTGCCGCCGTGCTGGCAGTATCGGATCGTCACCTGTTGCAGCTGCCACACGCCACGGGTCGCCATGATGCCACTTGCGTTTCCTCTTGCTTGTGTGTGTGGGTCCGTCCGATCGCCAACCACCACACTTCGAGGCATGCCTTGAGTCACCGAGACATCCTACTAAAGTACGAACATGTTATTTCAGTATATATCGAATTTAGACCAATCACGGTATGGTCATCAAGAGTGATGGTCGAACACTGTGGCTTTGGCTTGCGCGGGCAACACGATCGGGACCAAAAGGGAAACCCGCGCGGCAAAGGGAAACTTCGCACGCGTCATGTCGGCGCGGCGGCGGCAGGCGGCGGCAACGTCGCACCAGCCGCAGCGAGGCGGAAACGGCGGTGGCTTGAATCCCAACGGGCGGGGTAACGGCGCCGCGGCGGCGATGGCGACTCCGCCAGCGAACGACATCCAAAGCCTTCTCCAACTTGTTCGGACCCACCAGCGCTCCCACGACGACGGCACGTACGACGCCTCGTCGATCCAGCGGTGCCGCGCGATGCTCACGAAGTTGAAGAAAGTGCTCCCGAAGTTGCTGCGGTTGATCTCAGCGATGGATGCAGACAGCGCCATCGGCATGCTCAAGGATATGTGCGAGCTGCTGCAGTTACTTGTCCACGCGCGTGTGTGCCCGCATGCGGCGGTGATTTTCGTCGATGAGACGCGACAAGCCCCGACCGAGGTGGAAATGGAGCGAGGCTCTTCAACAAGCGGTTTGGGTGTGGTGACCCAATCGTTTTCGACGATTGCGACAACCCTGTTGTACATGGTGTCGTTCTACTGCAACGAGGGTCTGCTCGACGCACAAAGCGACGTGCTGGATGTCACCATTCAACTTGTCATGCTGCTACAAAGCCGAGACGCGTATGCTTCACTCCACTTCTTTCGCGACAGTGTCGAGTTGCTCGAGGATTGTCTTCTGCTGGAAGAATGCTTTCGGAACGTTTGTCCAGACAACGATGTTGGACCGGCTTCCGTGGCGTGCTACCTCAACACTGCGATTCACGCGTTCCATGGATCAGATGGTCCGCTTGGGTCAGGCTCGAGCAAGGTTCTTTGTGGGTGTGTATCAGTTGACGACTTGGCTGCTGTGCACGTAAGGAAAAACCAACTGAAGACTCTACTTCCAGCGGTCCACGTTTCATCGTATGGCTCGGCAATCATGTTGCGGCGGTCGATTGAGAATCTCGTCTCCGAGTTACTCAGAGTGAATAGCTCCCATCTCGCACTTGACAGATATTCTCAGCGACTCCGACTTCTTGTGGATCCACTTCTCGAGCGGGACATGGACATGGTTGCGAATATCATGAACACGTCGGTTGTCGGCAGCGCTTCGAAGCAAGACAAGCTTGATGTCGCCAGTTCTACGTGCCAACTGATAGCAGTACTTCTTTCCTCGAGCCCCGAGTCCGAAACGTCTGTCATCCAAGTTGCTCAGGCATTTTTCAATCGTACCAGTTGCTACGGACGCGTGGACGACCTGCAAGCAACCGTCGGCCTCGTACTTCGGCAGATTGCACTGTGTGCTCTCAGCATGTCCTCACTCGGTCGAAGGGAACTGTGGCCGAGCATTGTGCAATGGCATTCTGGAGTGCTAGCAAGTGGTGCTGCGTCTTCCAGGACATGGAGCTCACTCGTGACACCATCGTTGCTAGTGTACGATGCTATGGTGGAGGAGTCGAGAGGGGCATCAGTCTGTGCGGCTGTGGAAATGATGCAGTCAAGCGATGATTCACTCCGAAACAACGAAGCTCAAGCAATCATGATCCGGAGTATCCACAGTTTTGTTTCCGTGCAACATCGACTGAGTACCATGATCCAGGTTTGTTCAAAGAACATCCCGAAATGGCAACAATCTCGTTCCCACAATGCTCAATCTGGAGGTCGTAAGAGGCAACGAAAGAATTACTCCGGATGTGAACCAAAGCCACCTTCCGCGCAGAGTCAAGAGTTTTGTTGTGAAGTGTTGTCGAGCTATCTACTCGACCTCATCTTCGCATGTGGTTCAGACGCTGAAAAGGGCAACCTGGCTATGGTTCTCGCGCTGAGAATACTGATGCCTATTCGATGCCTTGCCGACCGTGTCGCTCGAGTAGAAAGTCAATCAATCATTCGTACGATGATCCAGCGGGTTGAAGAAGTAATTCGAGCGTCTGAAAGCAGCGACACCTCCCTCCTGAGTACGTCATCGACGGACCTCGTCATCCTATTGGTCACGCATCTAAGTGACCAAGAGGTAGGTAGGTTCCGCGTGTTTGTTGATGCCATGATGGCAGCTCTTCGAACGTCTCCTGGTCTGAAGTGTCGTGATGATCTCGACGGTATGGATGTCGGGAACATATTCGAGTTGGCTGACGGCATGTACGCTCTTCGTGAAGTACCTGATGAATCGACATCTGCCGTGGTGAAGAAGTGGCTCGAAAGGTGTGACGCGTTTATCAACCAGGCGTTCTGCATGCCCCCAGCTTTTCGTCATCTGTTTGTTCTCGTAATGGTGTGGAAGCATCATCGTGCGTTCAATCTTCGTGTCGGTGACTTGTTGGAGACTGCGCCTGGTCAAACTATCAAGTCAATTTGTTCAAGTCCGGAGCTCGGAATGACACGCCTCTTTGCTGTGTCGACTGTACCAATGATTCTTCTTTTCGTGAACCAAGAACACACCGAATCTGCAAACCGCGCACGCCTGGTGAAGTCGATTGTTGAGCTACTAGTTGATATTTGCTCTCAGCCAAGCAACGATTCTACCCAGCTATCACGTGTGTGTCTCGATGCTATCCAGATCACTATGTGCCTCTCGACTGGACGAGCCACAAGCCACGAAGATTTCGTCGATTGGAATTCTACCGGGGTGTCCTGCTGCCCGCTACAAAACTCCACTTCACGAGGATTAGTGAGCTTCGGTGCAGTCAAAGGAGCCCTTGAGCCTGTTTTACACTGGTTTCAAGACGAAGAGATGCTGAACAAGTGTCGCGCGTCACTGCTTCGTGTCGCAGTCTCCTTTCTTCATCACATCGATTTCAGCGACTCGGGGTTTGCTGAGGAGTCAATTGTCGAGAGCATATTACGTGCAACGACTGATAAGGACCGATTTATTCGCCGGGATGCGATGCGGCACCTGCGGATGTGCATTGATCTACCAGTTTGCATCAAGTTCGTGGTTGGGACTGATGAATCCGCGAATACGGTGACCGGAACGGAGCTTCTCAATCAAGCAATTGCAGACGCAATGAAGACGCGAGATTATCTCCTCCTTGAATCTTGTATCGAGGCAGTTGGAGCAATTTGCCTTTCAAGAAGTGTTTCTGGGGAGGATCGACGCGAAGTTCTGATCTGGGGGCTGCTTCAGCTCCTGTTCCTGTGGATTAATACACATCGAAGCCAAATTCCTGTGGCAACCGCAGTTCATGATCAGATGAGACGAATCTTCAACCACCACTCCGTGTCATGGCAGACACTCTTTGCAACTTTCCCTGAAGACATCTATTTCCCGGTCGTTGATAACTTGTTGCGAGCAAGATCCCTGTCCGCATTCTCGCGTACCTTTTTTGGGGCATTCTTCGACGAGACCGTAATTTTGCGGGACAGTGCGCCATACGTCTTGCCCCAGTATGTCGTGGGGTGCCAGGATGACATGATGCGTTGCTTCCTCGATGTGTACAACGGTGAACTGGGGGACGGAGATGTTGACATGGACGAAGAAATGATGGAGCACTATCCACCAGCGACAACGACGATGTCATCTATACTTCTCGGGAACATCGAGTATGTGTTGAAAGAGCTCATCATACACCAGGTTGAAGCCGAGAACAACGAGAATCGGATCAAGGAGTGGGAGTTCTTGTTCAGGTACTTACCTGAGAATACTACGATTCGAGATGTGATTTCTCATTCCCCACTCCGTCTTTTGAATCTACTGGCGTGGGAGCTGGGTGGAGAGAGATCTGGATTGGCAAAGAAGGCTTTCCGTGAGATCTCACAATATCTGAGTCAAGGAAAAGACAGCTCGGAAGATGACGTTGACGCTGCTCTGGTGATGCCTCGCCAGTACTTTTTGGCTCTTATGACCGATTTGGGGCACCGGATGAGCAAGAGAGGGCCAACGACAAGTGTGTTGTACCGAGCAAGAGCAATACAGAGCATTCATCGACTCTTTGGAATGTTCAATCAGCAAGACGAAGACAACGGTGAAGCTGTGAAAGGGGCGCTTGATCCATTTGTCCCAAAAGTCATGGCGATTCTCAAGTTCGGACTATACGATCAACAACTCCAGGAGCATGCCATCTTGGCCTGGAGTGCATTTGTCCGGATGCTTACTCCGAAAGCGCTCGAGTCCAACTTTGTATCCATTGTGGTGAGTGTCTTACCTTGCATCCCAGTCAGCACTCTATCTTTTCGAGATCTTGGCTCGCGCACTCTTTGGTGTCTCGAATTGGTTGAAGATAGCCACGTCGCGCTGTCAAGTGCGGTTCTAGCTAAATCGACCGATATGCCCGTGCACAACTCGACAATATCTGCAGCCGTTGGTATTCTCAATTATTTATTCGTCGACAAGAGGTCCGAACTGAAGCACGCATTTCCTCGAGTTCGCCTTATTCCTTCGATCCCAGCGCTCGACGAAGTGTACGCAACTTACGTCTCCGAAGTCGGTGAACCAAGTGGCCGAACACTGGGTGAGTTCTTGACGAACTGCCTTCCCTACGTCACTCACTGGGACTCAGGCGTCCGGGAAGTTGTTCTTCGTGAGCTCCATCATTCCTTGGTGACACGAGCGATGGAGTTACAACAGCTCATGGAATCCGAAGGGGATTACGTTGATCCATCTGTACTTGAGATCCTGTTCGCTGTTCTTCAAGTTGCGAAGACTGACGCCTCAGAGAGCATCCGTTTGCTCTGTGCAAAGTGCCTGGGTGCGCTTGGAGCGGTTGACGGTGCTAGAATTCCTCTGAGCATCCTTCACTCTTCGAAGGCTGGCGTTACCGCTGTAAAAGAGCGACCAGAGCTGCGTCTCGAATACTCGACTAAGGATTTGGCGTGTGTTCTGATCGAGAATTGGCTGGTGAAGGAACTTCGAGCGGCGCCAGAGAACACAGACGCCGTCGCGTTCTCCATTCAAGAGTTGCTGAAATTCCTCGCCGATCTATCCGCAGATCCACAGCACAGCGGCCAAAACCTCGATGCAGGAAGTGGAAGAAGAACAAAGACTCATTCAAACACACCTATGCCTGAGTGGATCAAGAGGCGGTTTGAACGTAAGGATGTACTCGAGTTTGTCGAGCCGTACTGGTACACGAACTACTCGGTGTCGAACAAGAAAAAACCGCGTACCGAACGCAGTACGACTTTCTACGAGCGGTATACGTCCACATACGAAGATTGGTTACAAGGTTGGTCGAGAAGGCTAATTGATCTTTCCCAGCCCCCCGAAAGGAAGATATTCCAGGCGTGTGAAATGGTTCTTACGACAAGTGCCCAAGTTGGTCGGTTCGTGCTACCATACCTGATCCAGAATGTACTGCGCTCGGGGCGACCCGAGGTGTATGGAGAGGTGAAGAGAGAGATTATGGCAGTGCTCAAGGACGACGGGGTAATGGATGATCTCGCACGGAATGCGTCAGTCAAGCACAATCCTTCATCCATCAGCCGTTCAGACGACGCAAACGAGCGTGCTTTTGGAGAGTATGCAAGTCGCCATCATCAGTGCGCGCAGACGATTGTGTCCACGATCGACGAACTCAACGAATGGGTGTGGAGTAACGAGAAGAAGCGCTTGGCACTGAGTGCTCCTGCCAGTCGCTCCACTGCTCCAACCCCCGCACGGCCTGGAGACGTGCCATCCGATCTTGATGACCATGAAAAGGAAAATCTTGAGGAGTTTCTCAAAGATATTCCGAGCCAAGTGTTATCGAACGCAGCATTCAAAATCAAGGCATATGCGAGAGCTCTCCAGTATTTTGAAGTTTACCTCCGCCAGCAGCAACCACCAACAAAGAACGAGTCAAGTAACACGAGCACCCTGCTCACAACATTGCCGGTCGATTTGGCCCTCGTATCCAAACACGCCACTTATCTCCAGCAGCTTTATAGCCGTGTGGACGAACCTGATGCGCTGACAGGATTGGCCACATTGCGGCGCCTGTACGATGCACAACGTTTATCAGACCCAACCACAGAACGGGCGGGAGGTGACGTCGAAGAGACGAACTCAAGTCTCACTTATTTGCTTCATCAAGTTGTGGACCACGAACAACTCGCTCAATGGGAAGATGCCTTAGCATGCTATGAGCAAGCAATCCAAGAAGTGCACTCGGCGGAAGCCAGCCACGGGTTTTTCTCGGGAGATGCCATTGACAATGAAGAAGAAGCTCAACCCGGTCATTTCACTGACCTTACTATCGCGCGAGATCCTCGGTCCATCAAGCCGGCACTATACTCGGGAATTGTGCAATGCCTTATCCAACTCGGCCGACTCGAAAGCGCGCTTCAACACATCAATGGCATCGTCACACAGGAGCCGCAGTATGTCGGGACGTTGTATCCGCACGCTCTCGAGTGCGCTTGGCGTTTATCACGGTGGGAGCTCGTTTCTGAACTTCTCAACACCGAACAGCAAACGTCGTTGCTATCGAACAGTTTGGTTCAAGGTGGTGTTTCGTCACGACTTCGTAACCTTGATGTGTCCCAACTCTCGCTCGTCAGGGTCTTACACAGCTTCCATGAAGGAAAGCCTGCCGCATTCTTGAAGAACCTCCAGGAAGCTCGACTAGAAATCATGGGGCCGCTCGCAGCTGCTTGCGCAGAATCATATCAGCGTGCATACCCCCTGTTGCACAAGCTTCACTTCTTGCATGAAGTGGAGCAGGGCTTTATTTGTCTTCGTGATTCTGAAGAGATGGACCTGGAGGTTAGAGAGAAGCGATGGCGAGATCAGTGCCCATGGGACGCTCGATATGATCTTCTTTCGGCCTCGCTTAAATTCCGAGATCCCGTTCTTGCACTTCGCCGCGTAATGCTCCAGGAAGCCGAGTTGCGATCGGAAGTATCGCAAAATTGGTTATCGTACGCGAAGGTTGCTCGGAAAGAAGGCTATATCCGAACTGCAACGAGCGCTGTGATGCATGCGGAGGCTTTGGACAATCCATACGCTAGTCTTGAAAAGGCCAAGCTCATGGTTGCTCAGGATCGGATGTATGAAGCTTTGCAGATCCTCGAACCGGTCGATATCGATGCAACCAAGCTGGAGTTCAAGGTTGAAGATCCCCATTACTGTGCAAAAAATCTTCTACTGGCAACCAATTGGATGCAAGAGTCTGGCCAACGGCAAGGACGGAAAGTCGTCGAGAGATATGAAGCTGTCATCAAGTTTGATCCCAAGTGGGAAAAGGGCTACTTTTTCCTCGCAAAGTATTACGAGTACCTGTTGAGTGTGAGTCACCCAGAAGCACCAACCGCTATGACTGCCACCAGTACGTCTCGCAGCGACGATGCGGCTGTCAACATCGACTCAACATTCCACTCCCACTTGATCAACCTTATGAAGAACTATGTGCTGGCATTGAGTCATGGAACCAAGCACGTGTTCCAGTCTATGCCGCGGTTACTGACTCTTTGGTTCGAGTACGGAGAGCTACTACAGCCAGGGTCAAACAAGGGCACAAGTGTGAACAAGGCCATGCGAAGCATCGAAATGGAGTTGAGTCAGACCAGTGTTGAGCAGCAAATTCTCACCGACATCTCACAGATCATGCAGAATGCCACTGAAAGGCTTCCAGCATACGAGTGGTTGGTATGTTTCCCTCAAGTCACTTCAAGAATCTGCCACCCCAACGCAGTTGTTGTCGATGGAGTGAAGAAAATCATGTTGAAGGTGCTAATCACGTATCCAACTCAAGCTATGTGGCCGCTTTTGGGTCTCTCTCGATCTCTAAACTCCCAACGACGAAATCGTGCTCGAGATATCATTGCAGCCACTCAGCGTCATTTCGTTTCAGGAGGTCTTCAAGAAATTGCAAACAGTTTTGCTGAAGGCATGCGACTCGCTGAGGAGCTGATCAGTCTCGCTGGGCACGATCCTGCGAACCAACGGAAGATTCACATCAAGATGAGTCGCATTCGAACACACATTCTCGTACCAGTTCAAGCTGGTCTCAACACTGTGTTGCCACTCACGGGTCTAGCTCCGGGAGACGAGCGCCATGCAGCATTCATGCCTCACTCGCAAGTCCATATCAAATCGTTCAGCGATAAAGCCGACGTGATGATGACGAAGGAGAAGCCCAAACGGATCGAAGTTCTCGGGAGTGACGGTAAGCTCTATCCGTTTCTCTGTAAGCGTGAGAAGACTGGAGATTTACGAAAGGATGCTCGAATGATGGAGTTCAACACGATGATCAACAAGCTACTCCAGAAGGATCGTGAAGGACGCAAGCGTAAACTTCGCCTCCGCACATACGCAGTGGTGTGTCTCAACGAGGAAAGCGGCCTCATGGAATGGGTTCGACATACGAAGGCCATGCGTCAACTCATTGGCCAAATCCACAAGACGGAACGTGGATTCATTCAACCTGTGCGTCTTACACACGACATCAAGGAGCGGTTTCTCGGCATGCAGAAGAAGTACGCGAACAATGTTACCATGATGGCGCTGTTCTTCCGGCACAAGATCTTGGGCCTACCGGTGTTTACTCCACGTTTCCATCAATGGTTCACCAACAACTTCGCAGATCCAACAGCCTGGTTTGAAGCTCGATTGGCATTTTCCCGTTCGGCTGCTGTTTGGTCGATGGTTGGTCACATCATTGGTCTTGGGGATCGCCACGGAGAGAACATCCTTATTGACTGCACGAATGGTGAATGCGTCCACGTCGACTTCGACTGCCTGTTTGACAAAGGATTGAAGTTAGCGAAGCCCGAGATCGTGCCGTTCCGTCTCACTCCCAACATTATTGATGCGTTCGGCATCACTGGCTACGAAGGGGTCTTCCGTCGTGTATGCGAGGTCACCATGGCGCTACTTCGCGACAACAAAGAAACGTTGAGAAGTGTGCTGGAGTCATTTATCCACGACCCTCTCGTTGAGTGGGGGCGTCGGGGAAAGAACGCGCAGGGAATGGCAACTTCCGCGAATGGACGTAGCATCGCGGACATCCCAAGCGATCGAAGCAAAGAAGAGACACGCATCATTCTCAAGACGATTGATGATCGTCTGACCGGCATATACAATCTGGGCGATGCGATCCGCCCGCTGGTTTCATCTGCGCATCGTAGCTTACTGCCCGAGAACGAGACGCTCCCGCTCTCTGTGCAAGGTCAAGTCGATAAACTGATCCACGAAGCAACGGCTCACGAGAATCTCGCGCAGATGTACATCGGTTGGATGCCATTCCTCTAAACCGAGAGCAACTTCTATGGCAAAAGGCCCGTTTTTCGTCTTATTTTTTCAGGTTTTCAATACATTCTCCATCGCGTCTACTGAGAACTAGCAGAAGAAAGGGTCCTTAGTTCGCTGGCGCCTTCTCTTTGGACAACGCGCGCTTAACCATCGGGATCGTGGCGATCGCGAACGGGAAGCGCAGCGGCTCGATGGCCTCGTTCACGATGATCGCGAGCGCAAGGTTGCCGTGCTTGGGGTCGAGGCGCTCCGGGTCGATGAGACGGTCCAGTCCGAGCGACATGACCGTGTCGATCACCTGCGCGCCGTCGAGCAGACCCGTGTCGAACGCCGCGTACAAGCCGACGCCCGTGGCCAGGTACAGACCCGTCCACCACATGAAGAACGGCATGCCGTACTGCTTGATGGTGCCCATGAGCCCCGGCTTGGCCTTGGAGATCTTCTCCTTGAGCTCCGCGACCTCCTTCTTGAGCGCCTCGTTCTCGGCGATGAGCTCCTCCACGGTCTGCAGCGGGGGCAGGTCCGACGCCGACTCGTCCTGCTTGCTCGTCGAGAACGCCGCGTGGAACGTCAGCTGCGAGCCGCGCAGCGACGCGTGCGCACCAGCGCGGCGGCCGGCACGGGACGCGAACGTCACGGAGGAGGAGGCACCAGTCTTGGCCGGCACGGCCCGCAGCGCGCGTGCCGCGAACATCACGCGCGTCGAGAGCATATTCGGATCACGAATGACTTGATTGACAGGTGACGTCGATGCACGGCGTCGGTGGTGGTCTACGTGGTCCCCTATGACATACCTCAGCGCTGTACATTCTCTCTCCTAATCCAGTAGGTACTGCATGGCAGTAATCACCACCATCACTCTGAACATATATCGATTGTGATGGGTGATTTGTTGGACATATAATTCGATATGAGAGGTACGACGCCTCCCTTGCTTGATCTTGAAGAGCTCCACACAGAAATTAGAAGAATCCTGACGAAAGCCCGGTCGCTCCGCGCCTCCGTTTTCCGGCGCTTGACCGCCGCAGCCCACTCGCTCTCAGGCGGAAGCGACGCGGTCTCCTCTGTCTCTCTCCATCCGTCCAACCGCCCGCGTGTGCGACAGCGGCCGCCCACGTCGGCCCTCCATCCAGACACAACACCCCGATCGATGCGGTGCGATCACCAGCGCGCCGGCGGCGGTGACACCCCCAGTGTCAGCACGCGGTGCGGCGCGCCTGTCGCAGCGACAATCACTGATACTGCGGCGACGCACAGTCTCAAGCGCAAGAGCCCCGGCGCCGGCGGCGCCATGACGCGAGCGGCGTCACCGAACGCGCTCGTCCGCGTCGTGGAGACATCCATCCTGCGCTCGCTCGCGTTCGTGCTGTACCACCTGGACCGCGCGCAGGCCCGCGCGTGCGCGCGCTCCATCCTGCAGTGGTACGGCCACCTCCAGCGGCGGCTCCCGCTGTTCGCGGTGGACTCGCTCGACCAGTTCGCGACGTCGTTCGTCGCGCTCTCGGACGCCGAGTTCACTTCGTTCTGGCTCTCGCTGGTCGAGGAGCCGAGCGCAGCGCGAACACCCAAGCAGCAGCATTATGAGGGCGACGCCCCGCGCGCTCAATTCATCACCATCGAGGCGGAGGAGGACCGGGAGGAGCGGGACCACGCGCAGCGAGACGCCACGTTGGTGAAGCGGCTCTACCGCCAGATTTGGTGCCGCATCCAGCGGCTATTTGGCGTCCCGACCTGCGTCAAACCCTGCGACGAGCTACGCCACGCGCAGACGCCGCTCACGTCGCCCGACGACAAGTACGACGAGCGCCAGTTCTACATGCGGCGCGCGAGCATCAGTCTGGCGGTCGCGACCGCGCGCCACGCAAGTGCGAGCAGCAGCGGCGAGTACGATGGCGACGCAACGGTGTCGCATCGTACGGAGCTAGAAGATATGGATGAGTTGGAGCGCAGCGAGCCCGGCTGGGCGGTCGAGTACATGGAGCAGGAGTCCCTGGTGTCGTCCGAGATCACACGGCGCATGCGCCGCATGATGCACTCGTCGGTGCCGCTGAATCTGTTTCGAGTCGCGGTCGTGTACCCTCCCGTGGGCGAGAGCGCAGACGAGAACGACGCGCTCGAGGCCGCTGGCTTTGTGGGCGTCGTGTCGCCGGACTCGTTCCCGCCGACGCCCATCACGCGGGACTTGCAGACGCGGCGCATCCACCACTACACGTCGACCGTGCTGGACCACGCGACGCTCGCGCTCAGACTGTTAGACACCAACTACGCTGGCTAGGAATCGCGAACATTGATGAACAAAAGCTGTATCCTAAATGTCTGGCTGTAGCGACAAACACTTCACCAAAGCAGCTGAGCCCTGCACGAAAGTTGCCTACACTGTCTTGGGCTTCCACGCGCTCGGGGTCTCGCGTGTTCGTTTGGGGGCGGTTAGGGCGACGTACACAAGCACAAGCGCTCCGAGACCAGTCACGGAAAGCGTGACGGCGCTCACCAAGGTCCCATGGGGCGTATAACCGACGGGAACAGTGATGAACACGGGATACACAGGCGATGGCGGCACCACGCGGTGCCAGCTCATGGCCTCCCACTCGTCCTTGCCACGCGTTCGCTACAGAAACAGCGGGTCCAAAAGAGCATTAGACAGACTGATTCGACATGCGAGCTGCCGACCACTGACCGTAAAAACATGCTGGAGTGGACCATCCAAAACGACTGGATCTGTGTCCGGCGTGGTTCCGCAAGAGACAAAGACCTCTGGTGCCATCAGCGTCGCCGACGCATACATTGTCGAGTTGGACGGTGACTGGTACCGCAGGTGGATTGGGAACTCGAGCGCGTGGAGGTGCTGGCTCCTGTCGCTGTGAACACGCACGAAACTGATTGATTAGTCGCAGGGATTCGATTTGAACCACACCACGGTGTGCACTCACATGCCAAACTCGAGCGCGACCGCGTGCTGCGTCGACACGGCCATCGGTCGCTCGATCTCGATGTGCTTGGTCGGCGAGTGCAGTTTGAGCTCGCCAAAGCGTTCCATGCGCTAGGTATGGCACGAATCGGGATGAGCATATGCAGCATGTGGGAGAGTTCTGGACGCCGTCACGTACCCGGAGTTCGTCCAGATCTGCATAGATGCTCGTGGACAGAGGTACGACAAGCAGCACTCGAGCTGCACCCACCTCGTCAGCAGCACATAGACGGTCACTGGCCAGCTCGACACGTGCACGGCGGTGGAACCCCTCGCCTGCTACGGAGACAGAGATTGCAGCGTCGACGACCGCGGCTGCTGGAGGTAGCCCCTGAGAAGTCTCGCTCTCATCACTGAAGGAAACGACCGACGCCACGCTGTTACCACCGTCGATAGCTTTAACGGCCACAACGCGGTGCTGCGATCCCAATGGCGGCGCCAATGCCGAGCTGTCCAGTTCACTGGACAACGTCACAAACGCCGACACCAGCTCCACCGTGAGGAGCGACGGATCGTGTGCCGACGCTCGCAGTGTGACTGCCGTCAGCGTTGGTCGAGCACCAGCCACCGAGGCGAAAGCCGGAGCCCACTCTCCCGAGAGAAGCGGCCACACGGCTTCTGTGAGCTCGAAGCTCGCAGAGAAACACGCCTTTTGGTCGGGCGTTTGGTGGCGCGTGAACCCCGTGGACGCGCAGAGCGACCGTGCGAGCACCTGCGACGCCTCATCACCGCGCATCTCCTGCAGCAGGGACCGAAGCGGTGCTGACGCGTTCTGCGCCAGCGCAGCGAGGAGACCGCGCGCGACGGTGTGGCTCTCGACGCCCGCGGACGCCACGGCGACGCTGACGTGGACGCCCGTGGAGAAGAGAAACGGCAGCGCCGACGGCGACGCAGCGCCAAACAACCGCTCAAAAGTGCTTCTCGCTAGCGGCGGGGGTATATGCGGAGCCATCAAAGCGGATGGCCCCATGCTCGGCACCCAAGTGACCTGCGCGCGCGACGAGCGACGCTCTGTGAGTCGGTTGGGGAAAAGAGTTGATGCAACTAGATAACCCCACTTGGTCCCTACCTGAATCGATGAACGACCGGCCAGATCGACGTCCGGAACCGCCACCTTAGCGGTGGCACTTTGCACGACGAGAACCTCATCGTGGGAGGCCTCCACGCGCCAGGTGCGCGACGCTACATCCATCATAACGACACGAGTCAGGATACCCTCGCATGAACAGCAACATAGTGCGACGTACAGGGGTCGTGCTCGACCGCGAGCGACGCGGTCGCGTCCGCGGGCGCCAGTACCACCCGATGAGACTTGAACTCTAGCGCGAATGCATGCGCGGGCAGCGCCACGGCCAGCGCCAGCAGCGCCGCTCGTCTCCACGTCATGATGAGATCCGTATTGCTCTTGGGGGAAGCTGTGCACCAAATCTACTGAAATACCGTGCCAACCCTCCCACAGCGTAACCGTAACCCTCTCTATTAGAGCGCGCATCCTTTCCCTCTGGTGTTGCCGTCATTATCCAGGCAACCATGAAGCTCGTACGTTCGTCCCCCCTCTCTGTATGTGTATCCCTGCGGTTGGTTAACTCTCTCGCTGTGTGTGGACGGCGCAGATCCAACTGGGCGGCGCCAACGACGCTCTGTGCCACTTCCTGAGCTTCGGCGGCTTCGAGTTGCTGCTCGACTGCGGCGTCTCGCTTGCGCTACCCACAGCAACGACAACGGCGGACGCGGCGTCCGGAGCAGCCCCGCTGCGCGTGCGGCTGCCGGCGCTGGACGCCGTGGACGTCGCGTCGCTCGACGCCGTGCTGCTGTCCAACCACGCGTCGCTGCTCGCGCTGCCCTTCCTCACACAGACGCTCGGCTTCCAGGTAGGCAACGCCTCCTTTTCGCCTTTCTCATGCGTCCTCTAACCGTCTTCCTTGACTCTAGGGCGCCGTGTACGCGACCGAGATGACCGTACGCTTCGGGCGCGTGCTGCTGGAGGAGCTCCACGCGCAGTCGCCGTCCGTGGAGTTCGAGATCGCGTCGACGCTGTCCGCTGGGGTGGCGTCCGCGCCGACGCGGCTGGCGCCGCTCGCGCTGCGCGACATTGCGCGCTGCCTCGACGCCGTGACGGCCGTCGAGTTCAAGGAGCCCGTGCGGCTCGCGTACGGCGTGACGCTCACGCCGCTGAGTGCCGGCTTCAGCCTCGGCGCGAGCGTCTGGCTGCTCGAGGCGCCGAGCGAGCGCGTCGCGTACGTGGCCACGGCCTCGGGCGACCTCAACCGCCACCCGAAGGAACTCGACTTTGCGCCGCTCATCGACTGCGACACGCTCATCGTCGCCGACATCAAGCCGGACCGCGACCCGCACGCCACGACCGAGCTCACGGTCGAGCGCCTGCTCGCGGCCGTGAGCCGCGTCGTCGACCGCGGCGGCGTCTGCGTGCTGCCCTGCGCGTTCGCGGGCGTGCTGTTTGACCTCATCGAGGCGGTCTACGCTGCCTGCATCCACGGGATGACGCCCGCCGTGCCGCTAGTGTTGCTCTCGCCCGCGGCCGAAGACGTGCTGGACCTCGCGCAGTGCGGCGCCGAGTTTCTGTGCGAGAAGAAGACTGAAAAGCTCTACGCTAGCGAGCCGGCGTTCGCACACGAGATGCTGCGCAAATCCAAAGTGCTCCAGGTCGCGTCCTCGCTCACCAGCCAGGTCATGGCATCGCTCCAGGTACGGACAGGAGTCGCCAAGTTTGCGAGCCGCTATTGAGTCACTTCTCACCCCGTCTCTTTTGAACTGGGTGTTTGTCATATAGCATGGTGGCGTCATCTTCGTGAGCCACCCCGCGCTGCGCCTCGGACCCTCGGCCGAGGTTGTACGCGCCTTCGGCGGCGACGCGCGCAACGCCGTCGTGCTCACGGACCCAGCCTTTGACCCGCACGAAGTGCTCTCTCCGTTCTACTCGCTGCAGATCGAGAAGATGGTCTGCCCCATCGACGCACGGCTGAGCTGCGGCGACGTGAACCAGTTCATCGCGCGCTGCTGCCCGCGAAGCCTCATCGTGCCACATGAATACCTGGTTGCGGCGTCAGCTGCCAACTCGTCGTCGGGAAGCACCAAGACGGAGCCGGGTCAGCACGAGGCATCTCATTTTTCACGCGTGTTTCCGCTCCACGAGCTGATTGCCGCCCGACCCAAGACTGAGCTTGAAACAGTGGCAATGAAACGACTCGAACCGATCTCGTTGGAGAAATCGAACAAATACATCGACGGTAAGCTCGACCCGACGCTCGCTGCGCGAGCCGTCATGACAGAGATCAACGGTAAGGGCGTGGCGTGCATCAATGGTCGCATTGTCGTCAGGAACCACGAGTTTATTATCTCGCCACCCGAGCGAGCGAGCGAGAACACTGTTAGAGGACTCGGGACAGACCCTGCCACATCCTCGCAACAACTCGTTGGGAAAAATGACCCGAAAGCGCGCGTGACAGGAGCGAAGCGGAAGGCGCCGGCAACATCAGGAGCGCCGACCATGTCGCCATCGGGCTCTGTAATCAGCGCCCATTCGACCATTGAGTACCGCGAGAAATCAAGTGTTCTCCTTGGCCAAGTCGACGAGGAACGGCTGCTTCAGCAGATCAAAGCGGTAAGGTTATAAACACCGAAGTATCGCTATCGGGGAGGGAAAAGGACTAACGTTGTTGTGATTCGTTTCGATCGATAGCACGACAACCACCTGGATGTGTATATCTCGCAGGGTCCTAACAATGCCGACGCAATGCTAAGTATCCCCGCTCTGGACGCGCGCGTGACGCTATGGAAAGACGACGCAAAAACTCTGATTGAGACGCCGAAAGAAGATGCCCGTGTGCTTCTGCAGGCGATGGTTGTCGCTCAACTGCACGAGCTGCCCATGTAATTGAGTCCTCAGACGTGGTTATCCGTTCAACCAACGTGCTGTGCATGCTCTTCAACTCGGCATTGGGCACTTATGTGGTCGCGTTGTTCCAGGAAACCTAGTGACCCCTCCGCTCACTGACAGAAGTCTGTCTAAAAATGCCCGCATGAATGAATCCCACCACAATGACGTTTCTCGTAGGTGGCCTTGTCTTGGGTGTTCCCGTCGAGAGCGTGATTGCTGCACACCACGCTTGACGCTTGGGGACGATGGAGTCGCGCGTGGAAAGCCACGCGCTGCGAAGCAGCACCGGGATCTCAAAACCCAACATGTTTCAAGCAGGTGCGTTGCTCTTGATGTTTTGGCATTCCTGCGTGCAAGATTCTCACTTCCGCCTACCTCGGTGAAGGATTGTCCAACAAGTTTACCAAGCGCCACATCACCAACTTCCATGATACCACTCTGACGGCGGCGTCGGCCGCTAAAGCACGCGCTGAGCTTAAGATGGAGCGCCAGGCTAACGCGATCGAGAAGCAGCAGCAAAAGATTGAGCACGAGGTGCAGTCGGCAATACCTTGATTGTGGTGCACTGGGGTGCTTGACACTGATACTGATACTCACTTTGGCAACATCCCCTAGATGAAAAAGATTGAAGCCATCACGGAGAAGCTCCAGCGACAACAAGCACGCGAAGCCAAGCGACTGCGGAATCGTCTGATGTACGCTGCGTCACGCATCCAGCTCGCCTATCGGGCTCACCTCACGTGGTCACGAAGCAAGCGGAACGCCGCTGCAGTCGAAGTGCAGCGGCATTGGCGTGGCTGTCGCGGACGGAAACTCGCGCGCGAGCTGGCAGCCGAGCAGGAATATGCATGTGAAGATGACGCTGCTCGCGTCATCACCCGCAACGTTCGAGTCTTCGCGTGCCGTCTCGCGCTACGCGACGAGGTAGAGTGGAGAAATTACGCAGCAACCATCCTGCAAAGCGTTGTGCGCCGGTACCAAGCGACGAACCAATTGAACACTTTCCGAAGAGAACGTGAAGCGGTCATACGATGCCAGCGAGCTGCAACAATCATCCAGTCTCACGCGCGCGGCTTCCTCACGCGACTCGTGTACATGGACGTGCTGTACTTGGTATGCCGCATCCAGTCGGTCGCACGCGGCTTCCTCGTGCGTAAGCGGTTGCGTTTCCTGCTGTCGTTGAACCTCCGCGCGATCGTCAGGCTGCAGGCGCTCGCGCGCGGATTCCTTGTGCGCCAGCGAACGAACTCATTGCTGCACGGCCGCAGGATACAAACCAACGACGCCGCCCCGGACGAGGAAAAGGCGCAAAGTGGTCGTGTTCGACGCGTGCCCAAGCCGCGGCTGACGTTTGTGAAAGACAGGAGTCTCACCGAGACCACACCGCAGCTCAAATCAGTTCGTCAGGCCCACAAATCTCCGTCCCGGCAAGCAACCTTCGCACTCGCAACGATGGCGTCGATGGTGTCTCCAGCCGCGCCCAGTCCACCACGTATCAAGCGATCGTATTGGCTCCCGTCGGGCGCGAACAATGCGACCCAGCCGCGTGTGACCCGGCACCGGTTGCCGAAGTTGTCTGTCGCACGACCAGTGCCGTCATTGCACGCAACAAGCCCTAGCGTTGCCAACGCGGAGGCGCATGCGTTTGACGAAGTTGCGGCCCACGTGGTCAACATGCAGCGCATTGTCCGGGGTAGGCTGCTTGCGAAGAGACCGCCGCAGCGCCTCGCGCCGTTGGAGCGAGCGAGTGGCGGTGACAATCGAAATGCTAATCACTTGGTGGAGGCGCCGGATGAGGACGCCCAAAAGCGCACGGCAGAAGTGCGGCGAGAACGGGAGGAGCTGCTCAAGCGGAAGCTAATGGCGCGGAAAATTCAAGAGAGGAAACGGCTGGAGCAGGAGCAGAGCCTGCGCCAACAGCTTGAGGTGAGCACAATGAGTGAACCGCGCGAGAACGAGAGAACTGAACAGTTTTGTGTGTGACCTATCAGAGAGAGGAACTCGAGCGCAAGCTCATGGAGCGAGAGGAAAAGCTCACTCGCTTGTGGGCGAAGACGACGCAGCGTAAGCACCACCAGCTCAAGATGCGGCGCATGACATTGGAACAGCAGCGTGAAGAGAAGGAGCGGATGGAGATGCTGCGAGAAGAGCGGCTGGTGCGCCTCCACCTCAGACGATTGAGTCGCGTTGCCAATGAAGCCGGCGCACAGCGGCGACGCTCACGACAAGAGTTGGAACTGGATAGCAGTGGCTCTGATTCTGAAAGTGACAATAGCCCCGTGATGGCAAGAAAGAACCAACTACGAGATGAAGACACGCGGGTCGTGAGCTGTCAGAAAAATCTACAACCACAACGCACGAAAAACACCATTTGCTTTGCTCCAGTTCCTGCCCCCATCAAGCCATCCAAGTCACGCACCAAGCCAAGCGACATCGCGAAGAAAAAGACGCGAGAATTACGCGCGGTGTACGGTGGAGCTGGCGCAAGCAACCAAACGAGCACTCGAGACGAAGAGGGCAGCCGCTCTCGAGAACTACAAGAACAATACGCGTCGTGGAACTTTCACAGCGATGAGTTTGTGATGCAAGGAGATCTTGTTGAAG
This sequence comes from Pythium folliculosum, assembly GCA_023336295.1. Taxonomy (NCBI): domain Eukaryota; phylum Oomycota; class Peronosporomycetes; order Pythiales; family Pythiaceae; genus Pythium; species Pythium folliculosum. The sequence continues at coordinate 6,623 of JAADWV010000007.1, read as the reverse complement.
ATGACGCTGAATTCGATTACGGAAACGAGTTCGAGGAGGTCGTCGAAGAGACAAATCTCACGCGGCTTATCTGCTAACTTCGAAATCTCATGCGCTCTTTCCACTTCACTCGTCACTAACATCCGACCGACGGAAGAAGTAAAGGTAACCAGCTCCGAGTGGGGGTTCTTCAGAGAGCGCCACCTTGTCGTCGTTGAAAATCACCCATCGACCATCCTTCTTGATGTGACACACGTAGTGGCCAGAGTTTGTGTTGCGACCAATGTGGCTGATAAATCCAACGAGCGAGTATTCACCGACGTTGTTGTCGAGCTTTTGCTGCGATGCTCCCGACCTAGCAGCATCCTTTCCACTCTTCCAGGAAGCCACTTCAGCATCCAGACTGTCCATGTGGTTAAACAGCCAGTCACCAGCTCGCTCTGGGTTGTGGCTGGTCTTGCTCAACGCGCACTTGACCTGATCCTCGGAAAACCCCATGGAGGTCAGGTTCACGACATGCTCTTCGTTGAACTCGGAACCGGACGCTGGGGCGGCGGCAGCGGCACCTCCAGCTGGGAGGGGCTCGTTGAAATCAGGATCCTCCATGTGGCTGAAGATCCACTCCATCGCGACCTCAGCATTTGCGTTTCCAGTCGCGACTGCAGCACGCTTGCATCCATTTTCGGAGAAACCCATTGACACGAGTTGCGCAACCAGAGCGTCATCTGGGGTGACCTGCGCTGGAGCAGATGCTCCCGCGTTCGCACTGTTGGGCTTGGGATCTTCAGGAAGGAGCTCTTCACCGTCCTTCAGGCCACTAGACAGATATTCCTTGAGATTGATCTTCTCGGGGACCGGGACCACGACGTCCAGCTTCTTCGGTGTCCAGTCTTCATCCACATAGAATCGTCGCATCTGGACGAGCAAGTACCGCGGGAAACTCTTGAAGCGGACAGTCTTCTGAGCAAATCCCTTCTTCCCAGTAGCCGTGGAGAGGAAATCCTCGATTGTCTCCGGCGCCAACGTCTTCTCCACGCAAGCCTGGAACGGCACAATCGGGACAACTTTCTCGTCGACCACCTTCTTTTCCCCGTCATCGGTACGCTGTCGCTTCTGTTCGAGGGCCTGGTACTCCTGCACTTGTGTAGCATTGGTGGCAGCCTCGACCGGGATCTGCAGCTGCAAGAAGGAATCTTCTCGCGGAACATATTTGACTTTCCCTGAACCAAGGCACTCGACACGATCCTCGAACGCGAACTGGAATAACGCACTCGTCGGGAGTTGCGCCTTCACTCTGTCCTCTTGGCGACCCAGCAATGGGCCGATGCGACCAGCGGCGACGTGTTCACTGCGGTTCATAAACTCCATCAAGTGCTGGAAGTAATCCACTGCGTCTTGCTGCTGGCCAGTGGAGAAATCCGGGTGGCCCTTGCCAACGAGCCCGCGGAACGTGATCGGTCGCAGGTCGATCGACTTCAGATCAATCTCGTCCTCATCTTGGTCCTTCGCTTCTTCCTTGACCTCGCGCTTGTAACGGTCCGTCAAGACACCGCGAGCCAGCTTGGTAAACTGTGCCGAGAAGTCATCGGTCGGCGAGTCGCCGCACGTGCTGAAAATGGTCTCCGCCGCGTCCAAGTACCGGCGCCGGACCTCCGGCAGCGTGAGCAGCACGTGGAGCACCGAGTTCATGTAGCAGCTGTTGCCAAGGTTCTTGAAGCCGAGGTGGCCAGCGCCGCTGACTGCGACCAGCTTCTTGCCCGACTCGGTGATCGCGTCAAACTCGTAGTTCATGTTGAGCCCGACCTGCAGCTCGTCCATGGTCTTGTCCGTCTTCTTGAGGTTGTTGATGTTGATGCCAAAGTGCGAGAGGTGTTGCTTCAGGTACTTGTCCGTGACCATGTCGTCCTCGTCGGGCGCGTAGCTGTACACGTCGCCACCGTCGGCGGTGATCGTGCCCAGCTTGACCGCCAGCGGGTACAAGCTGCCCGTGGCTTCGAAATGGCGCAGCGCCTCGCCGCAGCCGCCCGTGCCGTCCCAGTTGCGGCGTCCACAGCCAATGTGCCCGTCCGACAAATTGAGCCACAGGTTCTCCTGCTTGTCGCAGTCCGGCGCCATGCACTTCCAGGCCGACGGGTTCGACGAGATCTTGGGCGCGTGCTCGACCTGGATGAGGTGGTCGGCGTACTTGGACTCTTTGCGCTCGTCCTGCCACGTCGCGACCTCCTCCGTGACCGTGTTGCCGGCGTGGTTGCGCAGCGCGTCCACGGCCTCCTTGATGCGCGGCGGCACGAACGGCGCGCCCAGCGGCACCGACAGCTCTTCTCCCTTGGCGTCAAACACCACGAGCGCGTCGTGCTTGACGACCTCAAGCTTGTCGGCGTCGTTCACGGCGAAGCCGCCGTCGCCGCCGATCGCGAGCTTCGTGGGCGCGGCCTCAGTCACCTCAGCGCCGCCGGGAACCGCCTTCTTGACCTTGGTGTGTTTCTGGTGGAGGTACACGGCCGGCTGCGCCTGCCGGAAGCGGTCGAGCGCCACGAACGGGTGGCCGAACGACTGGAGGCTCGTGAGGTTCGTGTAGATGCCCTGCGGCGAGAACGGCGAGTCGAACGAGAAGACGCACTCGTCGCGGTACACGCGGTCCGAGGCGCGCGCGACGCGCACGCGCGGCGCGATCTCCGCCAGCAGCTGCGCGGCGGCGTCGGTCATCTTCACTCAGGCAAGTTCCAACCCAACTGGTCTTGCTTTCGCTTTTGAGGTTTCCTTCGTTTTCTCGATCTTTTCTCCCCCCTTCAAGCACCCGTTAGGTTCGATAGGAGAATGTAAAGCGAATGTTAAACGCACTTAGTGGTGCTGTACCAGGGCCACGGGTACATTCCGAAGTGGGTGGGTGGGAAAGCGGAGCTGCTCGTGTCGCATTGACCAGCTCCGAAGGCGCGCGCTGTATTTCTCCGCCGTCCTCCCGCCCGCCCACGCGCGCCTTTCTCATCGCCCCACTGCCCGCTGCCCGCCCGCCCACCGACATCGACCAAGCACCATGGTGAAGAAGCGCACGCTGTCGCCGCTGCCGATCTTTGACCAGTTCGCGCTGCCGGCGTTCCTCGCCGAGCACAACTTCAAGGAGATGCACGCGCTGACGATCTGGCGCCACCTCGCGCAGCACCCGACGAGCAGCTTCCGCGAGATCCCGGGCGTGCCGCCGCGCCTGCTGGCGATGCTCGAGGACAAGTTCGTGCACTTCTCCATGAGCAAGGTCACGGAGCAGCGCTCGAGCGACGGCACGGTCAAGCTGCTGCTGCGCCTCCAGGACGGCCACGAGATCGAGGCCGTGATCATGAAGCACACGGGCCGCAACACGCTCTGTGTGTCCTCGCAGGTCGGCTGCGCCATGGCCTGCTCGTTCTGCGCCACCGGCACCATGGGCATCATTGCCGACCTCATGAGCGGCGAGATCCTCGAGCAGCTCGCGTACGCCAACCTGGTCGCGCCGATCCGCAACGTCGTGTTCATGGGCATGGGCGAGCCGCTCAACAACTACGACGCCGTGCTCGCGGCCATCCGCGCCATGACCAAGGTCTTCAGCCTCGCGCCCAAGCACATCACGCTCTCGACCGTCGGCGTGATCCACCGCATCCGCCAGCTCAACAAGGTGAGCTCAAAGACAGCGATTCTGGTTGTTGGGATCATGATTCGCTAACGTTCGCGCTTTATTGTGTGTCTCATAGGACGCGCCGCTCGTGCGTCTCGCGCTGTCGCTGCACGCACCGAGCCAGGAGCTGCGCTCGGAGATCGTGCCGACGTCGACGGCGTACCCGCTCGACAAACTCATGGCCGTCATCGACGAGCACCTCGCGATGAAGTACGAGTACTCTTTCCATGTGAGGTCTCGGACGTATCGAACGATAGACTCACGTGATGGTACTGTCTGAGAATCTTCGTAGGGAAGGAAAGCTGGTCATGGTCGAGTACTGTATGCTCGAGGGCGTCAACGACTCGATCGAGACGGCGCACACCCTCGGCAAGCTGCTCCAGGGCCGCTCGGTGCACGTGAACTTGATCCCGTACAACACGACTGAAGTTGGCGCGCAGTTCCGAAGCCCGTCGCCCGAGCAGATCCGCGCGTTCCACGCCGTGCTGCGCGAGCCCTACAACCTCAAGGTGACGATCCGCGAGAACCACGGCAACGACATTGACGGCGCCTGCGGCCAGCTCGCGCTCAAGAACAAGCAGCTCGCGAACGGCGAGCACAACCATAAGGACATCGAAGACCTGGGCCGCAAGACGCGCAAGGTGACGAAGGTGTCGTCGCCCAAGAAATCGAGTGAACCGGCCGAGTCCACAGTCGCACCGCAGACCCAGTCGCTGCTAGACACTGTGAACGACTTTATCGACCGCCACCAGCAGACCATCGGCTACAGCCTCCTGTGCGCCTCGGTTGTCTTCCTCGGCATCGGCTTTTCTCGACGATTGAGACAGTAATATGGGGGGAGCGAAAGAAAGAAAACAAAGGAGCAAGGAGGAGGGCTGGGTTGTATTTTGAGATGCATAACAGCACCATAGAATCTGTGTTTTACGAATACCCCTGCCACCTACGAGATTCGCGCCTTCACGTGCGCCGAACCTGCTCTGCGTCACGCTCTTGTCCAGGTTCTCGCTTCCGCTTCTTTTCACCTTGGCTTACGGTTCCATCAAAACGCAAGATGATTTTCTTGACTTCAGGAGCGGACTCGTACTTGATTTTTTTCGCCACAGGCTTCGCACAATCATCAGCACCACGCTTTCGAAGTACTTTACGCTTGCCCGCTTTCTGGAGACGATCTTGGCGGTGCTGCTTCGCCTGGAACTGGGCCACCAGCTTGTCATCGACAATAAACTCGATGCGAACAGTCTCCGTTCCGTCCTCTTCCACCACACGCGTCGTACGCTTCAGAACCTTACGGCCGGGTATACGACTCGATGTCTCCCCAGATGGAGGCCACTGGGACGCGCTCGTTGGGGATGAGGCCCGCGATCGGTGCTCAATAGGAGTGTCGATGGTCGACGCCATGTTGGAGCCGCCGCGGGACACACCCATCGGTGAAACAGACCGAGTACGCCCTTGAGCTCCTGCAACGGACGAAGCCGCAGAGCGTGAACCACCGTCGGCAATGCCGCTTGCGCGTAGTTGGCTACGAAGCTTGCTTGCATCGACGTCTGCACGACGACTTGCTCCACTCACTGGCGCGGAGACATCCTCCATGTCCCTCATCAAACGCGCCAACTCGACGGCTTCGTCGCGCTCGGCCAGTACTTCCCTCGATCGGTTGACACCCGCGGCGTCTTTCGTGTGGAGACGCTGCTGTATGAGCTTTGTGATCCGCTCGCGGTCGTGTTTAATATCACTCACAGCACCAAGTAGCTCGTCTTCGAAATCGTCCATGCTGTCGGAGTCGTCACCATCGTCCGCCTCTTCGTCGTCCGAGAATGACGTGGTGGTCGAGCTCAGCACTTCAATCTGGCGTTTGTAGATGACGTCGCATTTCCGGTGATAGTCTTGCTGCTGCGCGGACAGCGACTTTCGACCTCCTCTCGCAAACTTGCTTAGCGCGCCTCCTTCCCCCCGCGCTGTGGCTTCAGAGCTAATCTGTCTCAGCCGGCCGACCCGATCCCATCGTTTCAAAGTTTTGACCTCTGATTCCGGGACGCCTAGGTTGCGCAAGACGAGACCCAACTCCTTCATTTTGAGCACCCGCAAATCCGCCGTGGTTCCAGTCACCGAAGCGATCGCCTTTTCTACAGATAGAGCGCTATCGTCGGAACTGTCAGCCTTCTTCGCACGAGCATGGGGAGCTCGCACGAAGCTGAAGCCTTCGCCACGGCCTGTCGGGTCGCCCACTCCTCCGAGTGTCAGCAAGCCCTTGCCCTGCAGGTGGCATTCGACGTAATTGCCCGTCAAATTCCATGGTGTGAGCTGCAATTCGTGGTGGATGTGGCGGGCAATCTTGACGTCAGCCTCCAGCTTTCGAATCGTGGTATCTCGCTCGCAAATGTCACGCTCGGCGCTCGCCTTTTGGGGCCGCGAGAGTTGACGAGGACCAACAAGTTCCGAGAAAAGGGCTTGCTTACGGCTCTCAAGACGCTTCAGCAGTCGATCGATGGCACTTTCGACACCCTTGGCCGTGAACAGCTTGGTGAGGCCGATATCGAGAAGACGGCGCTGACCAGCCATCATGCTCTCGTACACACACACCGCCTCAGGCGTCAACGCGGCGGCGCGCGCTTCCTCACCAGCCAAATCCACCGTAGCGTTCTTCAGCCACGCTCCCGAGTCATTGCCACCGCGTTCGAACGTCGCAATCGCCTTCATGGCCTTACGGATCGCAGTGCCTGACTGTCTTGGGAAGGCGCGGTGCACATCATCGATCGTCAAGCGTGCGCTCTTTGCTTTTTCGAACATTCGAGAGACGTGCAGCGACATGTAGGGCTGGATGAAATTCTTCGCCGCGTCCGAGTTCGGCGCAGGCACCTCAATCTGCGGCTCGATTTGGCCAGCCAGATACAGATCCGGCATCTCGAACGCGTACATCGTCGTCTTCGCACTCTCGCCGATCGCCGCACCCTTCTTACCCTTCGAAGCCGAACGGCACAGCAAAAACAACTCGTACTGA
>JAADWV010000699.1:0-16197 GCA_023336295.1 Pythium folliculosum | reverse complement strand
CGTGCTGGCCGACGGCACGGTCGTCGACTGCCTCTCCACCATGCGCAAGGACAACACCGGGTACGACCTCAAGCAGCTCTTCATCGGCTCGGAGGGCACGCTCGGCGTGGTCACCAAGGTCTCGATCCTCACGCCGCCGCGGTCCTCGTCCGTGAACGTGGCGCTGCTAGCGTGTGAGGACTTTGAGGCGGTCCAGCGGGCGTTCGTACAGGCGAAGCAGCACTTGGGCGAGGTGCTCTCGGCCGTGGAGTTTATGGACCGCCAGTCGATCGACATGGTGCTGTCGCAGCAAGACTGGACCAAGGACCCGCTCGAGTCCAAGTCGCCGTACTACGTGCTCATCGAGACGTCCGGTAGCAACGCCGACCACGACATGGAGAAGCTCGAGGCGTACTTGGAGACGGCGATGACCAACGGCACGGTGGTGGACGGCACGGTCGCGCAGGACGCGCAGCAGGCACGCAAGCTGTTTATGATCCGCGAGGACATCACGCTCTCGCTGAGCTCGCGCGGGTACGTGTACAAGTACGATATCTCGTTGCCCATCAGCGAATACTACAACATTGTCGAGGAGACGCGCGAGCGACTCGCGCCGTTCGGCGCCGAGGTCGTCGCGTTCGGCCACCTGGGCGACTGCAACCTGCACCTCAACATCTCGACGCTCGAGTACGACGAGCGCGTCTTCAAGGCGCTTGAGCCGTTCGTGTTTGAGTGGACATGTACGTTTATGTTCTTGTGTGGACTGGGAGGAGCTGGAGAAAGGCTAATTCACTATCCGTGCGTCGTTGTTCCTCAAAATGTAGCCAAGTACCGCGGCAGCATCAGCGCCGAGCACGGCATCGGCACGCACAAGCCGTCGTACCTGCACCTGTCCAAGTCGGAGAGCGCGATCCAGCTCATGCGCCAGATGAAGCAAATGATGGACCCGCACGGCATCCTGAACCCGTACAAGGTGCTCCCCGAGCCTGCCAACCCCCAGAACTCCCAGTAATTCTGAGGACCGTGGAGCTTTGCGATCAGTGTCAGTGTCTTCGGCCGCGATTCAACGGAATGGTCTCGAAAAAAAAGCCCCGCATACACGCGTAAATCGCGTCCATCGCGAGGGCCGCTTCTCTGCTCCACCTTCCCTTCTCCTACCGCCCAATATACGCGCGAATTGCAACACGTTTCCACTCTCATGCCTCCATTCGCGTCGCTGGAAATGATTCCATCACACGTCACAGACACCAAAAGATAAGAACCAGATACAAACTAATCGGATTTAGGAGAGCTCAATCTGAATGCGCACCAGGGCGGAGAGCAGCCATCTCTAGAACAGAAGACCCCGCGCGCGGCTGCTCGCTTGCGCTCCCCGCACTCGCGAATCACACAGCGGACCAGCACAGCACCATGGTAGCAACGGCGTGGCAGGTGCGGAGTCTGTTCTGCGCCGCCGAAAGCGTCTCGGGTCGGCTCATGGCGGTGGATTTGTTTGTAGCAATACCAAGACGCGCTGGCGAAGAACCCGTTGCGGTGCGTGTTTCCCAAGTGAGCGGACGAACCGCGCGAAGCTAACTTGTGTGTATGTGCGTGTGGCGTAGTACTAAGGCCATTACGTCGGGCTGTGTGGGCGCGCTGGGCGAGGTGATCGGTGCGATTGTCGTAACATCGCGTGTGGGTGAGGTGCATCAGCTCAATAAACTGACCGACGAGTATCTTCCCTCTGTCCAGGTCATGTGCTCAAGAACAAGACGCTACGGGTTCGTCACCGACGACAGCTCGAGTCCGTCACCACGAACGGACGCTAAATGATGTGCGTGTGTGTGTGTGTCCACAGGGCCTGTCGCCGCGGCAAGTGTTTGCATTCTTCTCGTTTGGGTACGGTGCCGACTGGGCGTGGGTCAGCTCTCCGAGGAATGCTCACTGATTCTTGCTTATGCAGCGCTCTCTTCAACGGCCCCGTGTTCCACTACTGGTACATGTTCCTGGAGAAGCAGCGTCTGACGAAAGAAAAGCTGGTACGGTATGCAGCAACCTGAACACGTTTCCCAATGCTCGACTCACGTGTCGTGTAACTGTCCGCTCAGACCGCCAACAAGAAGCTGCTGCTCGACCGCCTCGTGTTCACGCCGCCGTACCTCGCGTTCACGCTCTTCTCCGTACGCAAGCGACGGTGTTAATCGCCACTACGAATCACAGCAACTTAGCTAACCGATAGCGTGATGTGAATGATTTCAGCTCGGCGTCCTGCGCGGTGCGAGCGCGAAGGCGTCCCGCGAGACCGTGAAGAACATCTACAAGGGCGCGCTGCTCATGAACTGGCGCGTGTGGACGCTCACGCAATGGCTCTCGTTCCACTACGTGCCGCCGCACCTGCGCGTGCTCTGGGGTACGTTCGTTGGACCTACTTTTTCAATTCGAACCCTCCACAAAGTGACATCTTCCCTGGGGTGCAACTCAGGCAACTGCGTCGCGCTCTGGTGGAACGCGTACCTCTCCCTCTCGCAGGCGTAGACACCCGTTCGGTAGGCCGACGCGACAAGAAGTTTCTCAGGAGCGTGTGTGGGGCGAGAGGCAGCCCTCTCTCATGCGAAAGCACACCCCACAAGATCTAGGTTGGTGATGAAACGCCGTTATGCTGCACCTGAGAAGCTCAACGACCATCACTCACTTTCAAACAGGAGCCATATTACCTCTCACAATACATACTCAACACCGCGATCCTTGACCACTGGTTTCGTACAAGTGATCGTATTGAACGGGGGTATACATTATAAAGGGCAATGGACCACAGGAGTGCAGGCACTCGCGCGGGGGGGACAGTGGAAACGTGAGGGAGAAAGTGCCCGCCGGCACGCACGCTTGAAATCTCCATTTTTCCTCCGATTGGCGAGCGTGCGCATTCACCACTGTGGACGCCCCCGCGACGATCGGCGCCTCCTCGTGCTTGGGTACCGTACACACAGAACCAAAGCTATCTGTCGGTGGACTGGCGTGCACCGACTCCTAAACGTGCGGGTGGTGAGAGCCCCGCTGGACACACACCGACCCCACCGCAATGAGCCTCGCGATGGCGGCGCCGCGCCGCAACGCTGTCGTGCCGTCGCTCGCGCAGCTCTGCATCCACTCGCTCGCGGTCGCCGCGCAGCCGCGCGCGCTCATGTATCTGCTCCGGTGCGTGTCTCCCGATCTTGTTTGCCACGATGGAGAATCCCTCTACTTGTGACTAACATGGGAATGGGGGATTTCTCAGGCGCCTTCCGGAGGAGCTCGTGATGGACCTGCTCCAGCGCATGGTGCTCACCAACACCATCACGGACGACCGCCTCGCCGCGTTCTTCACGCACGCGCGGCTCGTGCTGACGCTCCAAGGCTGCACGAGCATCCGAAACTCGATCCTGCGGCAGATCCCCATCCGCTGCCCGCAACTGGTACGCCACCTCCACCTCCACTTCCGTGCCCAGCGAGCCATGTTACTAACAGCTATTCCCTCCACAGCGCTGCCTGGACCTGTCCAACTGCGCGCAGGTCAACAACACGGTCGTGCGCGCCGTGCTCCACGGCTGCGCGTCGCTGCAGACGCTGCGGCTCGACGGCTGCCGCCACATCACTGACGCGGCGTTCCAGCCCGACTACGCGCCGCACATCCCGCTGCGCGCGTGCGCGACGCTGCGCACCGTGAGCTTTGCGCGCTGCGCGCAGCTCACCGCCGACCTCGTCATGTTCCTCGTGCTCTCGTGCCGCGCGCTCACAGACGTCAACTTGTCGCGCTGCAAGCGCATCCCGAGCGACGCCGTGCGCCAGCTGCTGCTCGCCTCCCCGGAGCTGGAGCGGCTCACGCTGTCGTTCATGGACCTCTCGGACGCGGCGTTCCTGCTGGACCCGCTGGACCCGTCGGCCGCGCCCCGGTCCGTGCTGCCGCGCGGCCTGCGCGCCGTCGACCTCACGCAGTCGCGCGTGACGGACCGTACCATCCTCGCACTCGCGTCACAGTGCCGCCGTCTCGAGGAGGTCAAGCTGAGCCACTGCGCGGACGTGACCGACACGGGCATCGAGACGCTCAGCAGCGCGTGCCCACGGCTCCGCTCGCTGGACCTCAACAACTGCGGGCTCGTGACGGACCGCGGCGTGTCGCTGCTGGGCTCCCACGGCGCGCAGCTCGAGGCCGTGAACTTGTCGTGGTGCATGAACATGACCGACAAAGGCGTCGTGGACCTCGTGCGCGGCTGCGGGCGCCTGCGCCACCTCAAGCTCGTGTGGTGCACGCAGCTCACGGACGTGACCATGCACGCCGTGCTCGCGGCGCCCGCGGCGCAGGCGATGACGCTCCACCTGAGCGGCTGCAAGGCCATCTCCAAGCCCATGCTGCAGCAGGCGCGCGCGCGTGGCACGGTCGTCGTCGGCTTATGACACACGCTCTCGGAGCCGTTTTAATTTATTACTATCCGATCTATAGAAAAATACCCTACACTCCCTTCAACTACAACCGCGGCAACGCTTTGTGTCATGGGAAGCTCTATGGGTTGTGTGGCTAGCTGGCTGCAGGCTAGTACGTCTTGAGCTTGGCTGAGGACGCGTCGCGAGCGCTCGCTTGTCGCGACAGCGGCGTTCCAGCCGCCACGGGCTTCATGGTCTTGGCGAGCACGTGGCCCGACCAGTAGTAGAACGTCACAACCGAGCCCAAGAGCAGCCAGAAGCTCCAGAGCGCGCGCAGGTGGTACACCGTAAAGCCCGTGAGCAGCGCCAGCACGATTTTGAGCTGCGCGCGCGTGAGATCGTCGAGGCTCGTCCACATGGCCGAGACCGTGTCGGGCACGGTCGCGGCCAGCGCGTACATGCTGAGGAACGCCGCGCCAAGCGCGCCGAGCAGCAGCAGCGACACGGCGTGGCGCGTGACCACGCGAACTTCCTCGTGGGTCTCCCACACGACGCGCGCCTGCGCGGCCATAAGCTCGATCCAGTCGCGCACGACGCTGTACACGTCGTACGCGACGACCGCGACGTGGTGGTACACGGCCGTGAGTGCGTCCACGGTATCCGCGAGGAACCGGTCGTAGAACGCGGTGCATTCGCGCGCGAACGCTCGCCACGCGGCCGCGACGGATTGCCACACGCGCGTGATCGCGTCAATGATGCTTGTGAGCGCTGCCTGGAGCTTGGGCAGCCACTCGTCCACGCGGTCCTGGATCTCCTGCAGGTGGCGCGCGGCCACGTCCAGCGCAGCTTGCTGGTGCTGAGCCAGCACATGGAGTACGTCATTGTTGGCGGGGCGTTGCTGGTCGACTGCGTCCTCGGTGGGCAGCGCGCGCGCCGGCTCCTGCGCGCACTGCGCTGCCTCGGCACCGCCGCTGTTGCACTGCTCCAGCGCCTCGGCGGACGCCGGCAGCGCGCGCTCCGACACGCCGCTGCCGGCGATGCGCGTGGCCTCGAAGGTCGCGGCGACGCGCGCGCGCGTGATGGTCACGGTCGTCGTCTTGGTCTTGGTCTGCGTGGTCGCGTGCGCGGCGTCGTCCAGCGCCGCGGCCACTTGGTCGCCGCCCACGACGTCCACATCCACATCCACGTGGCGCGTCACCTGCTGCTCCTGCGCCAGCGAGAGCGTGCTCGTAGCCACCACTATCAGCACCACCGGAAGCAGCAGCAACCGCGGTCGCGCCATCGTCCTCTCTAGCCCTCCCTGGGAATTGGAGGCGTTGATGGTCTCACTCTCTCTTTCACTCTCTCTGTTCCAAAAGGGGACCCGGCGATGGGTGTACCTTCTATCCTGTATCATCTGATACCTACCTACCTGTCCTACAACATATGAAAGTATCTCGAGAATAGTCGTCACTACTATCCATATTTACGCAATATAGCCCTGTCGACGTGTTGAACAGCGAGCGTCTCCCCGCGAGGAGATCCGCTTCGCCTCTGGAAGAGTCAGCAAGGCGATCGGCAACATGAGCTCGTGGCGGCGCTTCGACTTCAACCTCAAGGGCGTGGAGGGCATCCAGGAGCGCACGATCGGCGGCGGCGTGGTCACGCTCGTGAGCTCGCTGGTCGTGCTGCTGCTGCTGCTCTCGGAGCTCTCGGTCTGGTGGACCGTCGAGGTCACGCACCGCATGCACGTGGACACGGCGCCCGTACGCGTGTGGTGGTTCTTATCCGCCCCTTATATAACTCTTCACAGCAGCCACTGACGTCTGTGTATGCTCTCCCTTCACAGCAAGACTCGCCGATCACGGTGGATGTGGACATCGTCTTCCTCCATGAAAAGTGCACGGGTATGTCTCTTATCACTGAGTATGGGTCATCAAAGGCGCTCTTACGGAATGATCTGGTGCGTGATAGAGGTGGCGATGGACGTGAGCGACGCCAAGGGCAACAAGGAGATTCTGATCCGCGACGACGTGCGCAAGATCCCGTTCGGCGACGAAGGCTGCCAGTTTTTGGGCCAGGTGCAGGTCAAGAAGGTCGCCGGCGACATCTCGTTCGCGCACGAAGGCTCGCTCAACATCTTTTCGTTCCACGAGTTCCTCAACTTCAACTCGTCGCACCACGTGAACCACCTCAAGTTCGGCCCGCAGATCCCCAACATGGAGACGCCGCTCATCGACGTGGACAAGATCATCCAGACCAACGGTGCGTTCCTACGCCCACTGGAGCCGAGCCTATACCACAGGGAAACTAACCAACGATCTCGCTCTGCTCTTGCCAGTCGCGACGTACAAGTACTTTGTCAACATCGTGCCGAGCAAGTACATCTCGTACAGCAACCGCGCGGTCGAGACGTTCCAGTACTCGGTCACGGAGCACGAGACCAAGGCGGGCAACCGGGGCAACACCATGTCGTTCCCCGGCGTGATCTTCTCGTACGAGTTCTCGCCCATCGCCGTCGAGTACGTCGAGAGCAAGCCCTCGATCCTCCAGTTCATGACCAGCTCCAGCGCCATCATCGGCGGCGTCTTCGCCGTCGCGCGCATGATCGACGGCGCCATCTACAGCGTCTCCAAGAAGATCGACTAGAGATCTTCTGGCACAATGAAGAGACAGAGCAAGAGACAGCAACAGAGAGAGTGACAGAGAATCAATGCAAGAGAATCTAAGAAAGACCACCGAAATGGTGTACATGCCGCTAGCGTGGCCTTGTGTCGTGGACAACCCCTGAGGGCGTGGTATCATAGTCTACAAAATCAATGCACGGACCCTTCTTTACAGGGATACTTATACAAGGTCGGGGCCTTGCAGCGCGCCACTCTCGTCGTCGTCGGTGGCGCGGCCCATGCGCTTGAGCTCGATGAGGTCGCGCAGGTCCTTGGGCAGCGTCTCCACGATGCTCTCGGCGCGCACCTCGGGCATCGTGTCCAGCACGCGCGCAATGTCGATCGCGACCTCGCGCACGACCAGGTCGCGCTGCGACTCGGTCTCGTACGTGATCGACACGTGCGCGGCCGCGGTCTTCTGGATCACGCGGAACACGGCGGGCGCGTCCACCATGCCCTGCTCGTAGAGGCGCGCAATGGCGCCAATGTAGGTCGTGAACAAGTGGATGCCGTGGACTTCGCACTCCTGACGGCGGTAGGCCTCGATCGTCACGCCGGCCTTGGCGAGCGCCGTCGCGCTGCGTACGTGGTTGCGGATAATGTCGTGGATGAGCACGGTCGAGACGCCGTACTTCTCGGGCTGCGCGAGCATGTCCTTGCCCAGGTCGATGTCGCCCTGGCCGTTGTCGCCGACAAACACAAACTGGTGCTCGGCAAAGAGCCGGCGAAAGTGCTCAAAGTTCTACATAACATAAGCGATAAAGAAGCGGTCAGTGTCCGAGATCAATCAGTCCCCCACGAAAGAATGCCCAATGGAAGCGCGTACCTCGAGCTTGCCTGCCGCGATGCGGCGCGGACCCATGACCACGTGGGAGAGCTTGCCCATAAGCACTATCACCACGTCCACAGACTCATTAGCTCCCGGAGTAGAGGAATTCCAAGCGTGTTTACTACGTACAGTTGAAGTGGAAGAAGCCGCTGGCGCGCAACTGGCGGATGGACCGCCGGCGCATGATCTCGGGCCGCGCCGTGAGGAATGTGATCCGCGAGCGTGCGTGCTTGGAGCTGTCGGTCTCGCCGTCTGCGTCGGCGTCGTTATTGCTGTGGAGGAGCTCCTCCACAAACTGATGGACACCCGGGTACACCGTCAGGTCCGGGTACCGCGTGTCGAAGAGCACCGAGATCAGCGTGTCGTCAATGTCGCTGCGTGAATCGACAACGATTGTTAGTGAGAGATACTATGCACGTCGTCAAGCACCAACCTTACCAGAGCAGCTTCACGGGCCGCTCAAACTCGGGCAAGGCCGCAAGCGTGGTACCCTCTCGCTCCAGGTGCACCATGATGGCTTCTCGCACGTCCGAGAAGCGGATGCGCTGGCACACGAGCCGGTAGATCGAGACCGAGCGCTCGAGCGCGTTCTTGAGTGCAAACAGCTCGGCGCCCGTCGCGGCCTCGAAGCAGAGCTGCACGCCGTCGGCGACGACTCGGAACTGGACAAACTTGTGGAGCGCCGCGATGAGCGTTGCGAGCGTGAGCGGCGAGAGCTCATGGAGCGGCAGCTTGCGCTGGCAGTGCTGCGCAAAGTGCTGTGCCTTGATGTCCGAGTTGACGAGTCGCGAGGCGCAGACGAACTGGAGGATCTCCTCGATCTCGGCCACGCTGCCGCAGTGCGCGAGCTGCGTCATCGCGTCCGTGTAGAGCAGCGTCTGGCCCGTGCGCGGGCCGCTGGTGCGCGCGGCCGCGAGCAGCCGCGCGCGCTCGGCGTAGGACGCCGGTGTGAGGTAGTGCTGCGGCGACTTGAAGGACGAGCGCAGCAGCCGCGCCGGGTCCACGCCCTTGTACACCAGCACGATCCAGAGCACGGTCAGCGCCAGCAGCAGCAGTAGGAACGGCGCCGCGAGGTCCATGGTCGCTGGCGGAGTGGGGAATACGGATATGTAGCGCGCCGGCCGTCGGTCCGCCTGCCACAATGTGGGAAGATGCGAGGCAGAGAGAGAGTGAGAGAGGAGACAGAGAGGGTCTCCTCTTCCGTTTTACTCAGTCAGCTGGTGACCCCGATCCCCCGTCTGGATCTGTTTTGGGCAGTCGCATTATTTCCAATTAGGCGCTATGGCTGTCAATCACTCCAGCACACAGACACAAAAGTAAAATCGGGTACACTCGGAAACGTCGGATTGGGTAAATCTGTGACATGTGAGACAGAAGGACAGAATGGTGGTCACACGATCTCTTCGTCGCTGTGGGTGTACACGGGCGCGAGGAAGAGCGCGACGGCGCGCGGCATGAGCGCCGTGAGCGCGTGGGCCTCGCGCGGCGAAAGCGCGTCCAGCAGGTCCAGCAGCTCCGCGGCAAATTCGCCCGCCGCGGCGTCCTGCTGCTCGGTGCGCGAGAACGGCACGGCGCGGAAGGCTGCGCCGGCCGCGCCGGCGACGCGCGCAGTGGCGTCCAGGTCGATCACGCCAAGCTCACAGAGATGCGCGGCGGCGCCCACGTACGTGCGGAAGAAGCGAACGCCCGTGGCGCTGTGGTCCGGCAGCTGCTGCAGACGCCGCACGTCGTGGAGCAGCACGGCCGCGACGCCGAAGAGCTGCGCGTGGCGCAGCAGATCGTGCAAGGTCGCTGCCGCCGTTGTGGCCCACAAACACGAGCGCACACTCGCCGAAGATCCGTCAGTAGCGGCGGATGCTCTGTTGAAACACGGGCTATCAGTTAGACACAGTTGGAGCAGAATTCCGAGCAGCTAGTGCTCACCTCCAGCTTGTGGTGGAGCGCGACCTCGGCGCCGCCCAGCACGTCATTGATGGTACCCGTCATTACTATTCACACACCAGAAGGATCGATTAGTACCCGCAGAGAAAAGCACCGATCAACACCGCGTGTACGTACGGGTGTAGTGGTCAAAGCCACAGGCCACGAGCTCGTCCTCGGCGCGGCGCCGCCACAGGTCGGTGCGTTTGGTGAGGAACACGGGCCGCTGGTCGCGGCAGTCCAGTGACGCGCGGGCCTCGTGGCGGCGGAAGCTGTTGACGCCCAGCGCCTCCTTGGCGAACTGCTGTACGCCTGGGTACACCGTCATGTCCGGGTACAACGGGTCCTCATGCACGACAAACAGCGTATCGTCCATCTCTCTACACGGCTCAACAAGTCCACACTCGTCAGCATAAAGAGCTATCAAGACTAGAACAGGAGCAGCATGACACATACGAGAGCAGTTTGATGGGCGATTCAAAGCCCGCGGTGCCTCGCAGAACGCGCGCCTGCAGTTCCACGTGTGTGAGGATGCACTCGCGCAGCGGCGTGGACTGGATGGGGTTGTACACGACGTCGTACACGGCCACCCGCTTCTCAATCTCGTGCTTGAGCCGCAGCAGGTCGCCAGCGACTTTGGCGCGGAAGCAGTCGGTGACGAACTGCGCGATGGGCTCGCTGGCCGCGAACTGCTGGAGCCCGACCACGAGGCTCGCGAGGTTGCTCACCATGATGGCCGAGAAGTCGACGTGGCCCTGGCACAGTCGACGAACTCGTGGGCGTCCTCGAGCGTCGTGAACATCCACTCGAGCGCCGGACCAGGCAGCGCGTCGTTCACTTCCACTGACGTGCGCGCACGAGCGAGCGCCTGGAGCGTGGCCTCGAGATCCGGAGATGCGCTAGAGTAGCAGTAGACTAGAGCTCCATGTAGGAGGGCGCCAGCGTAATGATCATGGGTATAAGATGCAAAACGCACCGATCGGCGAGAGCTGCGGGAGCAGTGGGTCGTACTCGTGCGCCGCCGCGTCGTCGCCGTAGGCCTTGGGCTGGCGCGAGAGGCAGCCCAGCGGACACCACCAGCGGCCGCGCAGGATGGCCGACGCGGCCGCGAGCGTCGCCCCGCAGAGCGCGAGCAGCCACCAGCTCGCGAGGTCGATCATTGGTAGGTAGGGACCCTCACGAGGATAGAGGGTAGAGAATGTGTATAGGAAGGTGACGAAAGAACAATTTCTTTCGCGGCAGAGACGCTCGGCGTGGTGTGAGCCTGAACTGGCGGAGGGTGGTCTGGTCCGGATATCAGCTGCCAGCCAACAGTGCAATACTCGTGGCGAGACTCAGATCAACGGAATGTGGCTACGCTTTCTGAGTCGCACGAGTACTGTAGCCATCCGTTTGTCTTCCTCAGCACACAGCAAGTGGCCTGCCTCCAGCCATGATGAATGGACGAATATCGATCAATGGATGTGCGTGTGCAGCATCCTTATTAGAGCCATCAAGCGCATGCTGGCCATTGAAGCGAAGTGGAGGCAGTGGCGGAGGTGGCGCCGAGAAGAAAAGTTGACTTGGTCTCAGCGCTTGGCCACCGTGAGACCCACGCTGCTGTCTATGCAAAACCGTCTTTCGTGTTTCGTGAAAATAAACCATCAAGTAACACTGCCGGTATCACTCGGGGGCGTATCCGGTCGCAAATCACCGGGTCTGAGATCTGCGGCAGCGATCGATCCATCCCCCTGGCTGTCGCCCGTCGTTCGCCATCCAACACTTGTTAGGCATTGCGGGCGCCGCCCTCTGCTGAACCCGACGGCTTGAGCAGCGTCGCGAGGATCACCATCATCTGCTCGTGGCGCGCCGCGGCCTCTTCGCGGTCGCAGCGGCGCTGCTCCGCCATCTCGTGTCGGAACCGTTCCTCGCGGGCCGCGGCCTCCTCGCGCTCCTGGCGGCGCATCTCCAGCGCCTCGTCGCGCCATCGCTGCTCGCGCGCGATCGCCTCCTCTCGCTCCACCCGTCGCGCGGCCTCCCGCTGCGCGTTCTCTTCGCGAATCACGAGTAGGAGTTGAGCGAGATCCGAGTTCACGAAGCCGTCCGAGGCGGTAGCCAGGCCGCCAACGAAACGAGGCGCGCTCGCGGGCACGGGGTTCGTGGTACGCGCCGGCGGTGCGCGCGGCGCAATCGGCGGCGGCGGCGGCCCGGGCAGCAGCGGCGCCAGCGACGGGATCCGCGACGGGAACTGCACCGCCGTCGAGGGCGACGGCGCGCGCGCCACGTCGCCATTACCGTTATCATGGCCGTACGCAGCACTCGGCTGCGGCTGCTGTGGGTGCTCCCCCTCATCCTCCTCCGCCTCGTCTTGCACGCTCTCGTCCTCGTCCTCCTCCTCTTGTTCTCCACCTTGCTCGCCCTTGTCCGCGCGCGCGCGGATGCGCTCCATGAGCTCCTTTGCGCGCGCGTTGTACGGGTCCTCGAACTCGCCGTGGCGCGGGCCGCGCGCGGCCGCAGCCGCCATCGTCTTGAACTTGCGCTTGAGGCTGTGCGCGTCGCGCTCGACCACGCGCGCGCCGTCGGCGTCGCCGCGCTGCGCGTTGTAGTGCGCGGCCACGCGGTGCCAGCAGCCCGCGCGCCGCGGCTTGATTGCCGACACCGCGCGCAGCAGCAGCTGCTTCTCGGCGTCCTTGTAGTTGGTGCTGCTCCGTCCGCGGCCCATGGCGATCAATACTCGTCTGGTAACGGAGTTTGGAGCTGTTGGCGGGAAAACTGGGAGAAGCTCCCTCAGAAAACCCGAGAATATGCGCGATCAGCGCCACACATGGGGACACAGACGGAGCATATGTCACCATTTATGTTCTCTTGCCGCTATAAAATCTATGTGTGCGCGCGTCGCAGATATGGTGGAGCTAGCCACGTGGGTTCGTGTGGCGGGTCTCGTGACCAGTACGGGTCATATCCCGCTTTCACAGTGCCCAGACCCGGCCCATATACGAGCAGCTCACTCCAGCCAGACAGACAAGACGGCGACCATGGTGCTCCAGCGCTTCCGCTCGCGGCTCGCGCGCGGCGCCGTGCGCGCGTCGCAGGCGGCGCCGCTGTCCACGCCGCAGTGGCGCGCGCTGAGCGCGTCGTCGTCCGACAAGGCGCACGAGCAGGCGCGCAAGTGGCAGGCGCAGACCGCCGAGGCCAAGGCCCAGGTGCTCTCGGTGCGCGTGGACCGCTCGGCGCTCAAGCTGCCGATGGACACGGCGCCGGCGGCGGCCACAGGTGCTCAGGGCGCCGCCGCTGTGACCAAGTCCCGCGAGACTGACCTGGTGCACGTGCTGCGCACGATGATCGAGGTCAAGGGCCCGCTCACGGTCGCCGAGTTCATGCAGCGCGTACGTTTACACCTGGTCCTACATGGGGTATAGTATACTGACCGAGTTGTTGTGGTGTATGTACAGGCGCTGGGCCACCCGCAGCACGGGTACTACATGAAGAAGGACGTGTTCGGCGCCAAGGGCGACTTCACGACCGCGCCCGAGATCAGTCAGATGTTCGGCGAGCTCATCGGCGTGTGGTGCGTCGCGACGTGGCAGCAGATGGGCATGCCCGCGGCGATCCAGATCGTGGAGATGGGGCCCGGCCGCGGCAGCCTCATGAGCGACTTTCTGCGCGCGGTCAAGGCGTTCCCGCCGTTCTACCAGGCGCTCCAGATCCACATGGTCGAGATGAGCCCGGCGCTGCGCGAGATCCAGCAGCGCGCGCTGCAGTGCGAGCCTGGCAGCGACCCCGCCAAGCCCCACAAGATGCAACTGCCCGACGGTGGGCCGACCGTGCAGTGGCACGAGGACTTCACCAACGTGCCGCACGCGCCGAGCCTGTTCATCATGCAGGAGCTCTTCGACGCGCTGCCCGTGCACCAGTTTGAGTACACGTCGCGCGGCTGGTGCGAGCGGCTCGTGGACACGGACTACAGCGCCGAGTCGGAGGACCACTTCCGCTTCGTGCTGTCGCCCGGCCCAACGCCCGCGACGCGCGTGTACATTGGCCGCCAGAAGCTGTTCGACCCGCAGTCGGCGCTCCACGGACGCTCGTCGCTGCGCGACGCTGTCAACGTCGACGACCTCGCGGCCATGGCCGAGCGCGTGACGCCGATCCAGCGCCTGGACGTGGCCGACACGTCCGCGCCCGTGACGACCGCGCAGGCGCAGGTGGGCGACCGCATCGAGATCTCGCCCGTGAGCATCGCGCTCGTCCAGGACATCGCCAAGCGCGTCAAGGAGCAGGGCGGCGGCGCGCTGATCGTCGACTACGGCCGCGACCACCCGTCCGAGGCGAGTCTGCGCGGTATCCAGAACCACGAGTTTGTCAGCGTGCTGCGCGAGCCCGGCGAGGTGGATCTGGTACGTCGCTGGCACCTGCTTTGAGAGGTTTTGTGGTTGGTGCTGACGATTTCTGGGTTTGTGTTTTGTAGAGTATTGATGTGGACTTTGCGACGCTCCGCAAGTACGCGACTGCCGAAGACGGCGTGCACGCGTTCGGGCCGATCGGCCAGGGCGAGTTCCTCAAGGCCATGGGCATCGAGCACCGGCTCGCGGCGCTGCTGCAGAACTGCGACAGCGAGGCCCAGCAGGAGGAGCTCTTCTCGGCGTACGAGCGGCTCGTCGAGCCCGAGCAGATGGGCTCGATCTTTAAGGCGCTGGCGATCACCAACACCCAGATCGGCCGGCCCGTGGGCTTTGAGCAGGCCCAGGAGACTGCCAAGGGCAGCAGCAGCTCGTCTTCTTAGGAGAGAGAATACAACCTCATCATCTGCGATCCCTGACACCCTTACGTCATCTGACCCTCACTCACCCTCCTGGGATCTCAGATCGGTGATTGGATGATTATCAAATCCAACGTACATGATTGGTTGAATTAGGTGCATCGTAATCAGGTCTGGGATGGCTACAATCTCCACCCAAAGGAACGTTGTCTGAACGTTGTCTGGGGATGTCCGTCCTTCACTCTCCTCCCCCTTCGATTGACGACACCGCAGCACCAGTACACTGTTCATTCGGCATTTTACTCCGACGCGCCTAGATCAACACCACTGCACCTATCTCTATCACCATGGGTCGCCGTCCCGCTCGTTGCTACCGCTTCCAGAACAAGAAACCGTTCGTCAAGTCGCGCTACTGCCGCGGCGTGCCCGACCCCAAGATCCGCATCTACGAGGTCGGCAACAAGAAGGCGTCGGTGGACACGTTCCCGTTCGTGGCCCACTTGGTCTCGGACGAGAAGGAGCAGCTCTCGTCCGAGTCGCTCGAGGCCGCGCGCATCGCCGCGAACCGATACCTGAACAAGCACGCCGGCAAGGACAACTTCCACATGCGCATCCGGTGCCACCCGTTCCACGTGCTGCGCATCAACAAGATGCTCTCGTGCGCCGGCGCCGATCGCCTGCAGACGGGCATGCGCCACGCGTACGGCAAGCCGCAGGGCACGGCCGCGCGCGTCGAGATCGGCCAGCCCATCATCTCGGTGCGCTCCAAGGACCAGTTCAGCGGCGCCGTGGTCGAGGCGCTGCGCCGCGCCAAGTTCAAGTTCCCGGGCCGCCAGAAGGTGCTCGGCTCCAAGAAGTGGGGCTTCACCAAGTACGAGCGCGACGTGTACGCCCAGATGCGCGCCGACGGCTCGCTTGACCTCGACGGCAACCACGAGCGGTACCTGCCGAACCACGGCCCGCTGCGGCTGTAGGAAGGGGGCTTACTGGAGCGTCCCTCCTACGTGCCGAACCAGATTGAGTGATGGAATGTCTCCACAAGTTGGATTGAAAATGACTCTTTTTACTTGTTCTGTTACATGTTGGCTTTACAATGACACCATGACGGTGGGGACGACGCACTCAGGGCTTCTTCTTGTTCCTGCCTGGCCTTCAAGGGTTGGAAGGCGTGTTGGTCTCTGTCGGATAGTAGTACAGTGGCGCGGGCGTCGTCCAATGACTAGGTACGCAGCTACTTGGGCTGCTGCACGCGGCCCATGCGCGTGGGCTTCTGGCGTTGGTGCTGGTGCGCGCGCTTGGGGCTCGTCTTGTCGCGCGTGAACGCCTTCTTCTTGACCACGCGCGGCTTGAGGTCGTCCTCGGTGACCACGCGCTCGTGGAAGTCGTCGCTGTGCGCGCGCTGCCGCTCGAGGAAGCGCACCGTGTCGCGCAGATGCGCCGACATCTCGACCTCCTTGATGATGGCGTTGAAGCGCTCCATCTCCTTGATGTGCTGGCGCTCGCTCGGTGGCAGCGCCATGGCGTTGAGCGAGTCCGAGTCGTCGATCTGCTGGAGCAGCACGAAGCCGTCGGCTCCCGGCTCGGCCGCGTACGGCAGGCTGAAGTGGAAGCGGTGGTCCGCGTCGCTCCAGCGGAGCCGCGGGATGCTCGCGAGCACCGGCGCGTCCGGCATCATGGGCATGGTGGCGGCCATCGTGGCGGAGAGGACGAGG
>JAADWV010000698.1:0-16206 GCA_023336295.1 Pythium folliculosum | reverse complement strand
TAGGTACTGCCCCCCCCCCCCGCACTCAGTACTCTGAATCGCATCGCATGCCGCGCAGTAAGTTCATCCGAGCAACCTCGAGAACTATTGGCCGTTTGCGCTACAGCGGTGGAGCCTGCCGTCGGAGAGAACTCACAACAGCCCTGACTAAGATCCACGAGGTACAGTGAGACGAGGCATCCAAATCATCGGGTTTGTCGGATACGATCACTCTATTGCTCTATTCGCCACCCTCTCTACCGCACGACCGAGAGCTGCTCGTAGATCGTCCAGGTCACGGCCGTCGACAGCGTGCGCTTGAGCACGCGCGGCACAATGCCCTTGGCGAAGCCGCGCGGGCCTTCGTCTCGCCAGATCTTGGCCAGCGTCTGCTGGAGGTTGAGCGAGTTCTTGACGGTCAGCGGCTCACCCGTCGTGCCGGTCTGGACAATCGTGAGCTGCATGCGCGTCTTCACGACGTCCGCCGGGTGGACGACCGTGGTCGCGAGGATGCCGGCGACCACGCCGCTGCCAAAGTTGATCGCGTACGGCGGCAGGCCGGTGGCCTTGGCCTCCACGGTGGCTTGAAGGCGCTTGTAGATGAGCACGTAGAGCCCCGAGAAGGGCACGTCGCGCGCGAGCGTGGGCAGCATGCCGCGGTAGAGCCCTCGCACGCCCTCCTCGCGCAGCACGTGGCACAGCACGTCCACGTTGCCCTTGTATGTGCCCGCTGGCTGCCACTCCATGCGCGCCTTGATGATCGTGAGCGGCGAGACGACGCTGCCGGCGAACGTGCGCGCGAAGGCGCCCGAGAGGAACGTGTTGAGCGACGTGTTGGGCACGGCCGCGAGGCAGTGGTCGAGCGTCGTGAAGTAGAGCCCGGCGCCGCCGGCCACGCGCACGAGCGTGGCCGACGTGCCGCGCCACATGGAGCGCACGCGGTCCGCGAGCGGCACGGGCTTGGTGAGCACGGCCACGACCTTGGGCGGCGGCTTGCTGCTGCCGAACGCGCCCTGCTGGTGCGTGCGCAGCACGTCGAGCGGCTGGAACGCGAGCGCCGAGAGCATGCCCGAGAGCGCGCCGGCCGCGAGCTTCTTGGAGCGCTGCTGCGGCGTCGGCGCCGGCTTGTCGACAAGCGCCGCCGTGGCAGTCGTGGCAGTGCCAGCCGTGGCAGCCGTGGCGGACGCCATGGCACGCGATGCGGGTCAGGAACGAAGCCTGACGTCGGCGATGAGTTTCTGGCGCGATCGTGGTGGCGCACCTTGCAGCCTCAGATCTGGGTCCACGAGGTCCACAACGCCCGTGATGCTCCCGGCACGTCAACTGACCATCATTCTGCTTTGGTGATTGATGTAAATACGTGACTAGAGCTGATGAAGGATGGACTATTTACGTAAAAAGACTTCTTGAAGACTTTGCCCTTGGCACGGAAATCCAACCCACTTGTTTTGATCAGCCATTTTCCCCCAAGAAAGGAAAGAAGACGCCCACCAAGCAAGCAACCCAAGCACTATGGCCGACGGGTACGATCCGCAGAAGTCGCGCGTGGCCGAGGACACGCTCGCGGACTTTCTGCGCGCGCCGCTCACGGGCGACCTCACGGAGGTGCCTGGCATCGGCAAGGCCGCGGTCGCCAAGCTCGCCGAGGGCGACGTCAAGATCGAGAACACGTTCCAGCTCATCGGCCAGTTCCTGCTGCTCAAGGTGCGTTTGTGGCTGTGAATCTAACGGTGGGGGTGGAGTGTAAGTGTGTGGAGAAGCTGATGGTGTCGTTGGTTCTGTAGGAGAGCTCGGAGACGAACGAGGATGGTTTGATTGACTGCGCCGCGCACTGTGACGCCTTCTGGTTCTGGCTCAAGTCCAAGGGCATCTCGGCTTACCGCAGGTGCGTATTTCCTGACATACCATGGCGGTGAGGGTGCTAACAGTAGGCTGTGACGCATGGTGCAGTGGTATCGTGATGGCTATCGCCGAGAAGGTCAACACGATGCTGCCAGGTATTTATGACGCGGCCGAGTTCCAGTAGACGCTTCCCCATTTCAAGCCACACACCCAGAAACAAGATAATTCGCACACAACCGTACCCAGGGATCCGTATCGTCAAGAGTGCATGCATGGTTGGTGAACGATGTAAGGTGATGGCTTGCCGCCTCCGAAAGAGCCCAGTCGACTGGGTTTCTCCGTAGCCAAGATTCATCGTTCCATGCTGTTGCTGGCCGCGAAGGGTAGCTTCCATTCGGTACTGCGATTCCCTTAAATGAAACACCTTTACCTACACACGATTTGTTCTCCTCACTTCCCATCAAGGGCATGCGCCTTCCGCGCACCCCATGCGAAATGACGCGCGCCATTTTCCCCGCACGATCCCAGAATCACCTCTATATAGTGACTTAGTGTCACTATTCCGACGCGGCGCGTGTCCAAGTCATCCCGCCTCCTCCTCCCAATCCTTCCTTTTCCCACCATCGCCGACAGCGAGGAAAGCGAGCCAAACGCGGCAGGCAGCTTTTCTCCCAACGTCCATCTAAGCGAGTTCGTTCCCCCCACGATGGCGAGAGGTACGATGGATGGCGGTATAGAGAAGGCGTGAGAGAGGACGCGACTGACTGATCCGCTTTGATCCGCAGGCCGCGTCACCGACGTGATCGAGGTCAGCGACAGCGACAGCGACGACGTCGTGTCGGCCGTGCTGTCGACGTCGCGTCGCGGCGCCCCGAGCCGCCGCGCCGCCGCTTCGACCAAGGCCAAACCCAGCCCCAAGCCCAAGACCAACGACGCGTCCCGGCACATGCGGCGCCCGTCCGAGTGGGCGTTCCTCGAGTCGTCGGACGACGACGTCGGCGGGGGCAACGGCTCCGACTCGGACGACTTTGAGCGCCCGACGCGCGGCCAGAAGCCGTCTCCGAAGAAGACCAAGAGCGCCGCGGGCAAGGCCGTGGCCAAGAGCACGGCCAAGAGCAAGTCCCCACAGACCACGGCGCGGCGGTCGTCGACGACGCCCACCAAGGCGAAGGCCAAGCAGCCGCGCAAGAGCCGCGAGTATGACGACGACGAAGAGGAGGAGGAGGAGGAAGAAGAAGAGGAAGTCGATCTGCGTCCGCGCCGCGTGGTCCAGCGCCACTTGTTCTCGGACCACTTGAGCGTGAGCGAGCTGCAGGCGCAGGAGCGCGAGATTGCACGGCTGCGTGCGCTCAATGTGAGATCCCACGCGGCGTCCAACGACGGCGCGAACAGCGGCGCCAAGGCTTCGACGACGACTGCATCCAAGCCGTCAAGTCTCCAAGCGGCCAAGTCTCCCCCGGCCCCGAAGCCCTCGGTCGGGAGACCGTCAACCAAGAAGCCAACTACGGTGAGCCCCGTTGGCCCGGGCATTGGGCGCACCGTGCTGGCGACGACGCTCGCGCGGAAGCAGCATGTCCGTGAGCGAACGCCGCCGTCTTCGCCTGCTGTGAAGAGCAAGTCCGTCGCGACTAGCCGCTCCGTTAAGCGTGCACGGGCTGAGTCTGAGGAAGAAGAAGAAGAAGAGGACGAGGGCGAGGAGGACGAGGAAGATGAGATGGGCGAAGACGAGGACAGTGACCATTTCGTGGACGACATTGTCGAGGCGAAAAAGGCGGCATTGCGCGCGTCACTCGAGCTAGCGAAGAGGAAGAACAAATCCTCGCGGTTAGGCATCAAGACTGTCGTATCCACGCCGTCACCGCCCTCTTCGCCACCCCCCTCGCCCCCGTCGTCTCCAAAGACACGATCCTCCGTATCGAAAATCAAGAGCGTGAAGAAGAAAGCAGTGACACCACCACGCAAAGCGCCGACCAAGTCGAAACAGCCAGAGCGGAAACAGCGAAAGGTCGCCGCTCCGCCGCCACCGTTGCCTCGCGAGTCCCGTAGGAAGAGCAGCGATGGATTGCTTTCCGACTGGTTATCAGTCAGTGAGCTGCAAGCGCAAGAGCGGGAATGGTCTCGCCTCCAGCGCGATCTCAAGCACCATGAGTCGAGCTCGCCTGTCATTACTCCGGTGTCGAAATACAATGCGGCAGATATTTCATCTCGTCGCGACCGAGCCACACGATCGTCTCGGAGAGGGCGTGCTGATAGCGTCAGCAGCAGCGACGTGAGTGTGGTTGATATTGTTGAGCTAAGTGAGGACGAGGAAGACGAGGAGGAGGAATTTGTGCCTCCACCCCCTGCACAGAGCAAGAAGAACAGCAAATCGAAGAAGGCGAATCCGAGCAAAAAGAAGCCAAGTACAACTTCGAAACCAACCACACCGGCAGTGCCGAGACCTTCAGCCAGCTCCTCAAGCAACAGCATCGCGAACGCGAAACCTGCTGATGTGTTTACGAAGCCCCGTACTGCCGCTGAAACTGTGCCACACGGTTCTACTTGGCGAGCAGTGTCGTTCAAGTCTGCGCCACCGAACCTTCTATCGCTGTCGTCGTTGGCACCACCGTTCGAGTCGACCGCTGACAAACCTCTCATCGAATTTGGTACGTTTCTTCTGCTCTCTTCAAGTCACTGTCTTATGACCGGTCTGTTGCTGATGAATGATGTGGACATGTCGAACAGACACGACCGGGGAGCTTGATACCAAGTGCCGTCTTCTCCCGTCGTTCGGGAAGACGAAGTCCTTTTTGCTCACCAGTGACCCCAGTAAACCCGAGCTGCCGCAGGATACAATGAACGAACGCGTTATGGAGCTGTTGGAGACGTGGACTCCTCGGATTAAGTCATGGTACGAGCGCAAATGTGATGCGATTGTCCAAGAAGCTCGCAGCAAGACCGCCGAGTATGTGCGGTTGCGCGATGAGGCCATCCAAGCCATCGTGGAACGGACGGCTCATTTCGACCCGCAAATGCAAGTCGACAAACTCCCCGTATGTGCTGCAGAGCGGTCACTTGCCAAGCAACTCCTGACTTCCAAGGATATTTCGCCGTTGGATGTTATGGGCTCCTTCAAAATTGGCCGTGGCGAGACGTTCTTGGTGGAGAAGGATATTGTTCCACACAAGGCCATCGAGCTCACACCAGTGCGTCAAATCAGTCGATCAACGACCTACACAGGAATCAAGTCAAGTGTCCGGGTAGAGGATGATCCGATCCTGCGCTATGTGCCCTACTTTGGAGACAACGACAACGGCGATGCGATAGACATGAAGGCCTACGATTCTGTGCGAGCGAAGGATTCAGCTGAAGGAGCGAAGTCCGCGAATAGTCTTGACTACGAAATCCATGAATACATGCTCCGCCTCGTCATTGCGGAGTATGGGGACCTCGAGACTGTTTTCAACGCTCTCAAACAGGTCGCCGGTTTTGGCCAACCCTACACTGAATACTGCGAGATCAAGAAACGACTTGATGCTCGGCTGGCCGCCAAGAAGCGTATGGAAGAGATTCGAGAGTACATGACGGCAGCGAAGAAGATCGACGATGAAGAATACGATGAATCGACGCGTGTTGCGCTTAAGGAGTTGACGAAGGGATTGTATCCATTTGCGGACCCGGCACGAGCGAGCGTGCCCCTCGCGGAACGTCTTGCTTCCCATTGGACGTACTTCGACACGAATTTGCTGCCATCGCAAAGTCGTGGGTCTAAGGGATTCCGGCGATTGCTGGGACTTCGGCACACGACAGACTACGCAGATCTCTCCGAGACTTTCCGTGATTTGTTCTGCCGAATGTGCTACAAGTATGATTGCCCTGATCACGGTATCGAACATCCGATGCCCACTCGGCGCGTTGATCCTTTGTATCCAACAACAAGATTCGCACCCTTGGTGACGAAGGAGAGCAACGAGAAAAAACAGTCAATTGGTCCGAAGTCGACCAAGACGCAAGAGGCAATCGAGCAAGATGATATGGAGAAGAAGACGGCTACGACATCCGAAGTGCAGACGATCGATATGGCAAAAGGAGAGGAAGGCGATCGTTTGGAGACCACGCAGACTGCCGATATCACAGATCTTGCGAGTGAATGCAGCGCGAGTACGGCGGAATCTCAAGAAACAATTGATCTATCCGCTGCAGAGCCTCGCCGGTCCTCTCGGTCAGGAACTCGGGCTAGTACTTTGGCCACGATTAGCGTGGAGTCTCAGCTTATTGCCCAAGGCTTCGAATCTCGTGCCCATCGGTCGCAGCGTGTCAAGGCGCCGCAAAAGCACGCGAATGAAGACGAGTCCGAATACTTAGATGACTCGCATCAGGCACTCGTGTCAAGTAAGGTGAAAAAGTTCCTGAAGGCCGGTGAAACGTGCAGCGAGTCCTGTTGGAAGACTGACGGGACGGATGGCGAGGAGAAGAAGTCGGGCAGTGACGACTTTGTGGAGCCAGAAGAAGAGATCAAAGCCCGGCTCAATTCGGCTGAGCTGTTGGTTCTTCAAAAGCTTCGATACACCGTCGGCGACAACGCCTGCATGATTGCGTCTGTGTTGCAGTCGCTTTCGTGCCGTGATATCCACATATACTTGATGAGCCAGCAGCGAAACAAACCGACCGGCCAACAGGGCTACTTCTCGCCAGATGTGAGTGGCAAGAAGAACCGCAAGCGCGGACGTGCTGCCGCTGCGCTACCTGGTAACAACCGCGAGCTGCTCAAGCGGACGAGACACCAACGGCTCAAGGATACGTCGACTGCTAACCACGACTACGAACCGTGCAACCACGAGGGCATTTGCGACTTCGGTGCCAGTTGCTCTTGCATGAAGCGCGACCACATGTGCGAGAAGGCCTGTTCGTGCTCGCGCGACTGCCCCAACCGCTTCCAAGGCTGCAAGTGCAGCATGGGCAACTGCCGCACGAACCAGTGCCCATGCTTTGTGGCTCTGCGCGAGTGCAACCCAGACTTGTGCCACTCGTGTGGTGCGTCGGACGTGCCTGTGCTCATCTACAACCCTGAGTTCAAGTCGGCGAGCTCGCAAGACCTCGGCATTTGCTGCAACGTGAATGTCCAGCGTGGGCTGCACAAGCGGATCGGCGTGTCGTACTCGCGTACTCACGGCTGGGGCTCGTTTGCGCTGGAGCCCATCAAGAAGGGTGAGTTTATCTACGAGTACACGGGCGCGATCATCTCGCACGACGAAGCCGAGCGTCGCGGGTCCATCTACGACAAGCTCAACATTAGCTTCCTGTTTGACTTGAACGAGGACTCGGTGGCCGACGCCGTCCGCACGGGCAACAAAAGCAAGTTCTGCAACCACGCGAACGTGGGCCAGAAGTGCCACACGCGCATCTTCCGCGTCGGCGGCGAGCACCACATTTCGATCTGGGCGCTCGCGGACATCCGCAAGGGCGAGGAGCTCTTCTTCAACTATGGCTACAACGGCGAGTCGGCCCCCGTGTGGAGCCAGGGCGCGCGCATCGCCCAGTCGTCTAAGCGCGAGGCCGAGGAGGCCGCCGTCAGTGGTGGCGGCGACGGAGACGATGTCGAGCCTGAGATCGTGACCATCGAGTGAGTGTGTGAGGCCGGGAAATTTACCGTAAGTCTACAGTTTGGTTTAGCGGGTATTTGTGCGTGACCTTGAATAAATAATGTTGATCTCGATTATACGTTGTTTCTCAACATATATACACTGTCAGGAGGTCTGGCATGAGTGCGGGACTTGGAGATCGACAGCGGAAAGATAGAGACACTTTGATCGCGATGGACTGGGTGAACAGCTCGCTGCAGCTCGCGGGCTCGCTACTCGAGTCCGTGGACCAGCACGCGGCGCTGACGCTGGCGCCGGGGTCCGGACGTGGCGGAGGAGCGGCGAGCGGAGCGGAGGCGGACGGCGGAGGAGCAGCGAACGGCGCGGGGGGAGCCGGTGCGGACGACGGCCTGCTCTCGACGATCAAGAAGGGAATCTCCCGCGCGACCGAGTCGGCGCGGGGCAGCGCCAAGGCGAGCGAGGACGAGTGGGAGATGGAGAGCTTCGACGGCAGCGAGGACGGGCGGCGGCCTCCTGCGAAAGCAGGCGGAGTAAGCGCGGTGCGGTCGCCGCCGGGCTCGACGTCCTCCGCGAAGAGCGCGCGTCAGACGCCACCCGCGTCGTCCTCGGGCGGCGGCGGTGGCGTAAGCGGAAGCCACTTGACGCTATCGCCGGCGCCTAAAGTGACGGTGTCCGCGTCCTCGTCGTCGCTGGAGCTGGAGCTGTCGCGGCTCCAGAAGGAGAACGCCAAGCTCAAATCGGACCTGCGGCTGAAAGACAAGGC
This sequence comes from Pythium folliculosum, assembly GCA_023336295.1. Classification (NCBI taxonomy): domain Eukaryota; phylum Oomycota; class Peronosporomycetes; order Pythiales; family Pythiaceae; genus Pythium; species Pythium folliculosum. Next base: position 8,040 of record JAADWV010000698.1, on the reverse strand, counting down.
GATCGCCACGCACCAGGAGAGCGTCAAAGTGTACGAAGACGAGATCGAGGCTCTGGAGAGAGAGTGCACCAACAAGTTAGCCGAGACGCAGCAGCAGATGGCGCAGCTGCGTATGGAGAAGGACGCCGACGAGAAGAACTTTGTGCAGGCGCTCGAGATGAAAGAGACGCAGCTCCAGGCGCTGCAGGCCGATCTTCGAACCGTGCAGGACGCAGACGCGCGCCGCGCTGAGGAGATTGAGCAGTTGCGTGCCGAGATCGCGCGCGCGGAAGAGTCGAAGGACTCGCTGTGGACGAACGCGGCGTCGGCGAGCCAGCAGTCGGAGGAGGTCGTCGTGTCGCTGCGACTCGAACTGCAAGAGGCACAGACCAGTCTGAGCAACGCCAAGCGCGAGTTCGCAGATGCCAAGTCCAAGATGTACGCGCGCCAGGCGCAGCTTGAGAAGACCAACGCCGAGCTGTCGACCAGCGTCGCGACGCTCGGTCGCGAGCTGGCAAAGGCGAAGGAGCAGGCCGGTCTCACGACCCCTAGCCCAGCGAACGCTAGTGTTGTGGGTGGTGGTGGGATGGCTCCCGCAGCGTATGCGCAGATCCAGGAGGAGTACCGCAAGGTGCAGCAGTCGCTAGTGGTCGCCAAGAAGGCGCTCCACGACGAGACTCGCAAGAACGAGATCCACGTACAGGAAGTGCAGAGTCTCACCGACGAGGTCAAGCGGCTCAAGGAGGCGCTCGCTGCCGCTCAGGACGAGACGTCGAAGCAAGTGATCACGCTCACCAAGACGAATGCCGAGCTGCAAGAGCGGCTCGCGCAGTGGGACACGAGTGCGGCGCAGCAGACCATTTCCAAGGACGGCGAGGCGCGCATCCGCACGCTCACCAATCGGCTGATCGAGAAGCAGGAGAGCATCGACGCGCTGCGCAGCAAGATCACGACGCTCGACGTGCGGCTCGCGGACGCTCAGAGCCGTGCACAGACGGCCGAGAACAAGCTCGCGCAGATTGAGCGCAACGGCGGCGTGGTGGCGATGGACATGGAGATGGGCACGTCGGTCGCCGTGGGCCGCAAGGGCGGCGCGCGCGTGCGCTCGAACCGCATCACAAACGCGATCTCGCGCGTGGCGCCCGTCGTGGAGCGCAGCGCGCGCGTCGTGTCGGCGCTGGACGTGCTCGACCGGTGGCTGCTCTTCCTCGGGCGCGTGTTTTTGAGCATGCCCGTGGCGCGGCTCGCGCTGCTCGCATACGTGGCGCTGATCCACTTTTGGGTCTTCATGGTGCTCAGCTTCCACACGAGCCACCTAAACGAAGAGGTCCACGAGTCGGCCGCCGCGGGCGCCGCCGCCAAAAGCCACGGGCTCGGCGCGCCGGGTATGATGCCCGACGGCATGCACGTGCCTCCGTAAGTTATAAGTTAACATCTCATTTCTGAATCACGTTTCTGACTCAGAAATTCTGAGTCGACGTGTCCCTAATTGCGGGGCGGTTAGTCCAAACGAGGGATTGCTAGAAGGCTCCAAAAAGTCGCCTTCGGTCTGAACTTTTTTGTGCAGGTGTCTAAAAATCCACTCCTCCCTTTAGAGGAGAGGAGGCGGAGAAGGCGCGCGCAGCGGAGGTTGCCCGAATTAACCCGCACGCGGAATCTTGTCGCTACGTATCCATCGACTGCAGTGGAGGGTTCAGCGGTGGAGCTCTCTTCTCGCCTCCTCTCCTCTCCGCTCCACTGCTCTGCTCGGCTTTCTCCCCAGGCAGCTTCTTTGGGATCTCGTGAGCGTCTAACAACCAGCTGTTCTTGGGTGGCCTCCTCCTCCGCCCTGATTTTTGTGAAGGGATTTTTAGACCGTGGGTCCGTCGGTCCATCGTGTGCTTGTGGTGGGTGGGCCTATCGCCTTTAGACGCCGTCACCATTTCGCGGCTACTTCGCGCGTCGTTAGTCCCGGGCCACGAGAGCTCCCACGTCTCGCGCTCGGCGTCCTCGTCCCCGGCGTCGTCCCCGCGCGTGTCCCCCACGCGCCGCCGCCGCCACCCGCCGCCGCACTACGTCCACGAGGCCCCCTCCTCCTCCTCCGCTGTTCTCCCCTCCGCTGCGGACGACGCGTCCGGGTTCGCGTACATCGAGATGAGCGAGCACACGTCCGTCTCGCCGTCCTCCGTCGCGCTGGACGTGGACCGCGCGCCGCTGCCGGCGCCGTCGCCCGCGGAGCTCGCGTGGCTGCGGCGCTGCCTCCCGATCTTCGTGCAGCCCGAAGTGGACGTGGCCAACGGCAACGGGCTGGTCAAGGTCTTTTTCCGCTTCGAGCGCGACGACACGACCGGCCGCCTGGACTGCAAGCTCTGCGTCGTGCTCGCGGGCGAGGCCTCGTACAACCGCGTGTGGGAGAAGCGCGAGAACCTGCTCGCGACGCTCATGTACCGCACGTTCAACCGCCGCACGTACAAGCGCACGGCTGACATCAACTACATGGACTTTCGGTGCGTTGCTGGCGCTTGTTTAGACCTCGTACATGTCGTCCGTGCTGACTTGTTCATGTGTGATGTTCTTGGTATAATAGGGGCGTGGACCTAACGCCCGAGAGCGCGACGCCGTGGGCCTCGGTCTTCAGCTTCGACCACGGCGGCGAGCAGCGCTGGGCGCAGGGCGACAAGGCCGACGTGTGCTGCTGGTTCTCGCTCATGCACCACTACAAGGAGGACGTGGCCGCGGGCGCCTGGCGCCGCGAGGGCCACCGGCCGTTCGTGTACCTCAACACGTGCAACCACATGATCGGCGAGCGCGACACGAACGAGGCGTTGCCCAAGCACGAGTGGAGCGACTACGCGTTCCAGGTGGGCGACGCCGAGGACGCGTTCCACTACGCCGTGGACCACGTGCCCACCAAGTGCAACCTCTACTCGCTCGTGTGCTTTGCGCGCGCGCGCAACGGCGACCGCAACGCCGACGGGCTGCTGCGCGACTGCGGCGGCCGCGGCCGCCAGGGCGTGCCCACGCGCACGCGGCAGTCCATCTACATCAAGGGCCCCGTGTCCGCCAAGGCCGAGCCCACCGCCTCCACGCTGCTCACATAGATTTACATACCGCACTCTCTCTCCCCCCAAGTAGTAGCTAACAACGCACCAACACGAGTATCATCATCATCACCATCCACGATCCAACATAAACCAACAGCACGGTCATCGTAAACCTCAAATCCATTCATACATAAGCCAGGCATCTCCTACGCGACGACGACGATGGCACTAACCACGACGACTCGCTCAATACGCGAGCGCCGGGTCGGCGGCGTCGCCCTCGTTGCCAGCGGCCTGCTTGCCCGTCGACACGGTCTCACCGCCCTCGACGGGGTCTACCTCGGTCTTTGTCTTCTCCTCATCTTCCTGTTGCTGCTGTCCAACCTGTTGCTGCTGCTGGGTCTTGCGGCGGATCTGCTCGGCGAGCGCATCGCTCTCGCTGGCGCCGGCGCTCGCGTTTGCCGAACTCACCGTGTACACGGGCGCGTACTTGGCGGCGTGCTGCTCGCGCACCTCCATCCACTTGGTCCACATGTCCTCGACGGTCTGCGGCGCCTGCTCGAGCAGCCAGCCGAGCTGGCGCCGTGTGGCGTCCAGCACGGGCTGGAAGCCCATCTGCGTCGCGCCCGAGTGGATCCAGTGGAGGTCCAGCAGCATGAATGCCATCGAGTGGAGCTTGAACACGGCCTGCGGGTCGTCCAGCACGTGCCAGAACGGCGCGCGGCTCGCGCGCTCGGCCACGCGCAGCTTAAGCACGGTCGTGGGCGTCTCGGCGTCGGTCGAGTGGAGCACGAGCTTGCTGCAGGTCTCGGGCGCCTCGTCCAGCATCAGCAGCTTCATGAGCATGCGCATGACGTTGATCGAGGCCACGGGGAACGGGTACCGGTTCCCGCCGGCCACGGCGTTGCGGGCCATCATCGCGCGCGCCTTCTCTGGGTACTCCTCGAGCAAAAAGATGAGGCACTCGAGCGAGAGCAGCCCGCCGCCGCGGAAGCCGCCCAGCGGGTTCTCCGTGTGGAACCCGCTGCGGCGCCACCGCGGCGAGCGCAGCAGCGCGTCCAGGTCCACGGTCTCAGGCTGGCCCGAGGTAACCACCACGTCGTCGTCGTCTTCGTTCGAGCCATCGCTGGGCAGCAGCACGTCCCAGAGCCGCTTGAGTAGCGCGACGTGGGTCGCGTTCGTCGTGTCGATCGGCTCTTCCATCTTGAAGCGCAGGCTCTCGAGCAGAAAGACCTTTTCGCGGAGCCGCGCGCGGCGCTCGCCCAGGTCGCGGCGAAAGTCGCGCAGCACGTCGCGTTGCTCCTGGAAGAGGAGGCTCAGCACCTGCGCGCCCTCCTGCGCGTCGCGGGCCGCGTGGCGCCGCACGCGGCGCTCGGCCGCGAGCCGCTCGCCTTCGCTGGCGTAGAACAGGTCGCTGTCGCTCGGCAGCAGTCGGAACCGCACGGCGTTGGCGTTCTGGTACCCGACGGGGTACTTGCGGAGGCTCGCGTCCTCGTACTCGTCGAAGCGGCCAACGTGGCGCTTACGCAGCAAAATGGGCGCGAGCGCGTTGGCCACGGCGTACAGCGTGAGTCCGTTCTTCTGCGCGTGGGCCGGCTCGAGCGCCGTGTGCACCAAGTGGCAGAGCCGCTCGAGCAGTGGCTTGCAGAACCACGGCAGATCGTTCACGAGCACGCGCAGCAACACGGTCTTCTCTTCGCTGTTCATGTCGCCGCTGCCGGCACACGCGAGGAAGTTCTGGAGCCGCTCGCCCGTGAGCAGCGCGTCGGGCAGCTCCCAGAGGTACTGGAACAGGATCGCCGTGACCTCGTGCGGGTCCACGGCCATTTGCTTGTGGAAGCCGCCCATTTCCTCGATCGTGTCGCGCAGCTCCATGACGTGGTCGGCCTGGAGGTGCACCTGGAAGAGCCCCGGCGTGTCGATGTGCTCGTACAGGTAACAGATGCAGGCCTCGGCGACGTCGGGCACGCCCAGCGACGTCTCGAAGCGCGCCATGCCGCTCAGGAACGGGTTGCACAGCACGTCCAGCAGCTCGGTGCCAAACACGTCGTACTCCGGGTACCCGAGCTCCAGGAAGCGCAGCACCGCGACCGCGGCGTCCTCGAGCTTCTGCGTCTGCGCGGCCTTCTTGAGCATGTCCGAGAGCGGGTTTCCGCCCTTGAGCGAGTCGAACGCGCTGCGCAGCTCGTGGTACGACACGAGCTTCTCCGCGAGCAGGTTGGTCTCGTCGTTCTCCTCGCAGAGCCGCACGCGGCCGCCGACCATGTCCTCCGGGTCGATCAGCCGCGGCGCGCGCTTCTTGACCTTCTGTGCCTTGGGCTTGGGCAGCGGCTTGCTGAAGGGCAGCTCCTCCGGGGGCATGTCAAGCCGCGGATCATCAATCAAAAATGCGAAGGGCAAGTCGTCGAGCCCCGAGAGCAGGTGGAGAAATACCTTGACGTCGTCGCGCTGCCGGAAGAGCGCGTGGTCCGTGTAGTAGGACGCTAGCAGGTCCAGGTTGGTCTCCGAGAGCACCATGCTCATGCTTGTCTTGAGTACGTGCATGTTGAGTGCCTGGCGGAGAAACGCACGCGCCTTGCCTTCGTCCGTGCGCACCTTGGTGAGCCCCGCGGCGGACCGCACGGCCGCGAGGAAGCCGCGCACGGGCCGCGGGAGGTCGGCCTCGACGCTCGCGGTCACGACCTCGTGGACGCGCTTGGCGCTGCGCGCGCTGCTGTGCATGGCGTCGACCATCTGCTTGTGGCGGATCGCGTCCACGCGCGTGCAGGTCCACTTGACCACGCCGAAGAACTTGACTGTGTCACGCTCGACCAGCTCGATGGGGCGCAGTCCGTGCGACACGCACCGGTCCAGCGTCGCGCAGAGCATCGTGACGACGCCCACGTGGTCCGTGAGCGCCACGCGGCGCGGCTCGTCGGTGCTCTCCATCAACAGGCCGCTCTGCGTGCCCGAGCGAGCGCCGTTGGCGGCGGCGGTGTCGTCGTTGCCGTCGTCGCCCTGCTTCGCCTCTTCCTCCTGGAGCAGCAGCTGCTGGTCGCGCCGCGAGAGCCGTGAGGCCGAGGCGTCGCCGCCGCCGCTCTGCTTGGCGGCCACGAAGTGCTGCAGCGCGCGCACGGCGTGCTCGAGGTCCTCGAGGATCACGCCGCGCTGGCTCTTGACCAGCAGCGCCGCCTTGGCCTCGTGGCGCAGCCGCTCGAGGCGCTGCGCGTCGGTCTCGGGCGCCGCGCCCAGCACGAACGCGCCCAGCTTCTCCAGCAGCGCGCCCCCGAAAAGCGACTCCATGGTTCTTGCTGCCCGTTTGGCGGTGTGGAAATCCAGAGTCTGGGAATGCGCATCAAGCGACGGCGGCGGTGGCGGCGGCATCCGCCGTCTTTCTGGCGATTCGACAGAAAGATCGCGACCCTAAAAGTTCCTGATTTGGCAACAGTTGTATCCATGCAGCAACTGAGATCAAAAGAACACCGGTTTTTGAAGACTACCGGTAGAAATACCGGTATTACTCACTGCTGTGACACACGGGTGAGATCCCTTGCGGGTTCTTGAAGACGACCCGGGTCTTGCATACAAGTATGAAGACAAATAGTGGAAACCAAAACGGGTCGGCCCACGGACTGTGGTGCGCACTTGACATACCAGTCCCACTCTTTGCACGGCGGTATCCAGTCATATTAGGTTCTATCCATGGCGATACGGCAGATTGGCAAAACACCGCTCTTTGAGAGTGTCTACGATTCAGCTCATACGAGTTATAACACCCTTCTATCACCCTATTTCAGCCACTTCAATAGCTCCAAACAACCCACTGAGCTTCTGGAATTCCCGCACGCTATGATGGCCACGCTGCCCACACGCAGCCGGTCAGCACGGTCACTTTCGCTTCTTCTCCGGCGCCCCCACACAGTAGCAGTCTCCCTCTTCCTGTATATTCCCCCTCCTCACCAAGCAACCTACGCCACTGCCCGCCATGCGTCTTCTCTCCGCCTCGCTCGTGCTGCTCGCCGCGTCGGTCGGCGCCGCCACGCAGGCCGCCACGCCCAAGGAGTACGCCGCGTGCTCGCCGCAGCAGTCCACGCAGTACTTCTCGGCGCTCTCGAACGAGGTCGCGCAGTGCCAGAAGAGCTCCGCTTTCGACCTCGCGGGCGGCGCGCTGCCCTCGACCGCGCAGCGCGCGGCCGTGTGCAAGTGCTCGGCGCTGCTGCAGCAGCTGCCCAACATCCGCGTGCCGCGCTGCAAGATCTCGCTCGACGGCAATCTGTACAAATTCAAGGACGCCATCGAGAGCGTCTTCGTCGAGTGCAGCGGCGTGCGCGTGCTCGAGGAGCCGCTGCCGGCGTCGCAGGCCGGCTCGGGCGCCGACGACGAAACCGGCGGCGAGGCGGACGTCGCGACGCCTGCGCCCACGACGGCCGCGCCTACCAACCAGACCACCAGCAGCGCGTCCAGTGACAACGAGCCGTCCGCCGGCAGCATCGACGAATTGCCGACCACGGAGCCCACGTCCACTGAGGAGGCCAAGGCCACCAAGGCGCCGGCGGCCGTGGCGACGCCCGCGCCCACCAAGAGCGGCGCTGCTATGCTTTCGTCGGTGACCGTGGTCACGTTGGCGACGAGTGCGGTGGCTGTGGCCGCGCTGTTTGTGTAAGAAGCCCAAGAGGTCGTAGCTATTAGTATCTATAATGAAGAATTCATCCAGATCTATGAGTCAATCCTCACTCCGCTGTCTCGGCCCTGTCGACCCTAGATCTCACATGGTGTGGCCCTCAGCGTCCACACAGTCGAGTGGCTGGATGCTGGGTGGGTGCTTTTAGCCACCGTGAGATGTACCCGCCATTTCGAAAACACTGGGTTCGCGCCCCAGCTGCGGAAGCCATCCTCGGCGTGGAATATGCAAGGTACAGCATCTACGCGTGAACATTCCTGGACGGTAACGGCGTTCCCGAGAGAGAAAAACAATTCTGGACGTATCCTAACTCCCGACGAGGCACGAGAGAGGTGCGCCGGTCACTTCATTCACACTCATTGGTGAACACGCCACGCC